>MU733521.1:66212-76756 GCA_026770625.1 Nicotiana glauca
TATACTAGTGTTCCCATACACACCTGCTCTGTATTTCAAAAGTTAAATATTATATGGAAATATCATAAATATAAATAATTATACTGCTTAAAAGAACATTTATACCTTAAATTCATTGAAAATTACCTCCTTCAGTGAGAATGGGAATTCACGCCAAAACGCATAAGGGGCATCATAAAGCTTTCTGGTTGCTTTGGTGATTATCCTCGTAGTAATATTACGCGGGAGGAACCTGTCATATCTGCAACAATTCCCACAAAATATTCCAAGGCATTTGCTGCCTCCTACTATATGATAACAACAATAGTTGATTTAGAATTTTTATTTCACATAATACCTGCACTTCCACAGCGTTGAAGCCCTCAAACAATAAATATAATATAGATGTTGTTTGTTAAATGCCTAATCTGAAAAAAGAACATAGAGCAATCCCTATATGAAGATGAATTTTTTTATAGAAATTAAAAGCCTAATGTATAAGACTAAAGACTTACGCTAGGAGTAACTAGTAAGGTCTATGGAGAATGAAGATGAAGCAACTGAAGAGTATGACTGAGAAAGAATAGGAGAGAATGAACTGAAGCCCTAGCTATGTATACACTTAAGGGTTAAGTCATAATTTTATTAACTCTTATTGGGTTACAGATTAAACCATTAACAAAATTGGGAAACCGAGGCCCGAACTAATAACCTAATAGTGAAAAAATTCTAAACCGTTACCGAACCATTAACCGAATACCGATAATCCAATAAATAATTACGATTCGGGCTATCAATTTTACTCGATATATGCCCAAACCTACTTGGCTAATATACAAAACAACTCTTGTTTATGCAATATATTACGTAAGGGGTAGGCAGTTACTACAGAGATAGGATGACATTGAAAATAAGACCTTAATTTCCTAGATGCCATAATTAATGCTAGTGCAAGTTTTTTCTAAATAAGGGTATCGAGTATGAGCATCTAATAAAAACTTCATAACATAATAAATCGGAGATTGTTTACCTTGGTCTTATCGAACTAATACGGCACTTACCGCTACTTCTGAAACAACAAGGTAGATGAGTAGTTTTTCCCATCTTTTGGTTTTGCTAGCAATGGTGGAATTGACAAGTACACTTTTAAATTTTTAAGCACTTGTTGACATTCTTCAGACCATTTAAATTGATTTTGCTTTTTTAGGCTTGAAAAGAACTTGAAGCACTTTTCTGATGACTTGGAAATAAACCATCCCAAAGCTATTATTCTTCTTGTCAGCCTCTATACTTCTTTTTTGCTCGTAAGTATATTCGGAATTTCCTCAATAGGTTTAATCTGCACGGGATTTACTTCAATACCGCAGTTAAAAACAAGAAATCCCAAGAACTCGTGTGTTTGACACTCTAAATGAACATTTCTCAAGATTTAACTTCATGTTAAATTTGTGAAAAATCTGAAATGTATCAGGCACACGTTGAATATGATCCCCTGCTTGTTGTGATTTGACCAACATATCATATATATATATATACCTCCATGGTTTTTCCTAGGTGTTATTGAAATATTTTGGTCACTAGCCTTTGATATGTGGCCCAACATTCTTGAGGCCGAACGACATAGCTTTGTAACAATAAGTTCCCCTGTCTGTTATAAATGAAGTTTTTTCTTCATCTATTGGATTCATTTTTATCTGATTATATCCTGAATAGGCATCTAAAAAACATAATAATTCATGTCCTGTAGTAGCATCAACTAATTGATCTATATGCGGTAATGGAAAAAATCTTTAAGACAAGCTTTATTTAGATTAGTATAATCTACACAAACTCGTCACATAACATTCTTTTTAGGTATTACTACAGTATTAGCTAACCAATCTGGATACTTTACCTCACGGATGGAACCAGTTTTTAAAAGCTTTTGCACCTCATCTTGAAACACCTAATTCTTGAAGGAACCTTGCCTTTTTTCTTCTTTTGTTTGACAGGTGAGTAAGATGGATCTTCATTTAATTTGTGGGTCATTACCTTCGGTGGTATACCTGTCATATCTGAATGGGACCAGGCAAAACAATCTACGTTAGTGTTTACCGTGAAAATGGTAATAACAATGAAATTTGATTATGGGACTCTCAAAATTCGTGATCTATTTTTATGCTAGTTGTTAAGCAGTTTATGCTATGTGAAAGACTTATAAACGAGATAAGAGCTTGAGAACAAGGTGATAATCAAACCAATATGTTAGCAATCGGAGCCTTGAGCTTGTCGATTTGGGGACCTCAAGGTCGATTCGGGTGCTCGACTGTGAGCTATCGAAGGTGATCGATGTACGACTAACAATTATAATAAAATCAACTAAGGCTCTTTGTGTCCAATGATAAGCGATAAATGATGAATAATACTGAAGATAATAAATGGAAGAAATAATATCAAGAGAATGTGTTAGAGAGTAGAGAGAATGTTCTTGTATATTTTGTGTGGAGCAACCGAACTTTACAAAATGACAAGGATCTCATTTATATATAGGGGAAATCCCAATATAGTACAAAATACATTAATTACAAAGATATGGAGATGGGACAGCTAGATGACGCCCTGATGCGGGTTTAGAGTAGCCCTCTAGACTTTGTTGCCCCTAGCCGTGTGCCTTGGGAACTCCCCATTTCTACCATTACCATGATCATTACTACCCCAAGGTCGAGTGTTGACAAACCTCGAGTGAGGAGACTCGGCCGTGGCCTCGAGCCTTCGAGGTGATATTTGAAGTGCCTTAATAACGAGAAATTGGACCCTCCGATTTCACCGTATACAGATAGTCCCCGCGTTTCCTAGAATAAAGTGATAGGAAATGATTTTGAGCTTCTATTCCGAGAGCATCATCATCATGTTGTCAGCCCATCAGAGCATTAAATTCCATGCTCAAAAAACTGCACAAGGGTTGCCGTCAAATGCGACTATCGAGAAGCCCATGAACCGCTATTGGTTTGTCCCTTCCGCTACCCATACAACTCCTATAAATGCACCAATCGTTTGATAATTCTTACTTTCTCAACACCTTCAAATTTGCAAGGCCAGACCCATATGCTTTCGCATTATTTCTTCTTACCTTCTTAGAGAAATTTCACCACCATCATGGCTAGAACCTCCAACATAGTTCCTCAGAATGACGAGGCTACCTCTTCATTTTGAACATCCAAAGAGAAACCCAAAGAGATACCCACCATGGAAACTAGCATGTAGGGAGTTGCCCCGGTTGATGTGCGGACCGTGGTGCGATATCCCAGCAAAGCAAATGATAACTTGTCATGCCATTATTTGTGACTTTCGATCATCTTTCTTAGTATCTTCTTGATGTTCTTGTTGGCTACCTCTACAGCTCCATTCATCTGAGCCTGTAGGCTGTAGAGTTTTTGTGCTTGATCTTGAATGCCTCACACATTACCTTCATCAGATCGCTATTGAGGTTTGAACCATTATCGGTGATGATTGATTCTGGAACCCCAAACCGGCAAACAATACGGTCACGGACAAAATATACCACAACTTTCTTAGTTACTACCTTGTATGATGTTGCTTTAACCTATTTGGTGAAAAAATCAATTTCCACCAGGATAAACAGGTGCCCGTTTAATGTGGCTGGCTCAATAGGTCTGATAACATCCATTCCCCAGGCGACAAATGGCCACAGTGAGCTAGCTGCAGTAAGCTCATTTAGAGGCACCTTTATCATGTCTGCATGTATCTGACAGTGGTGACACTTGCAAACGTACTGAATACAGTCTGTTTCCATAGTCATCCAAAAATAACCTGCTCGGAGTATCTTCTTTTCTAAGACAAAACCGTTCATGTGTGGCCCGCATGTCCCTGCGTGCACTTCGTCCAATAGTCTGGTTGCTTCTTTTGCTTCGACATACCTTAACAAACCCAAATCGGGAGTTCTCCTATACAGGATTCCTCAACTGTGAAAGAAATTGTTGGATAACCTCCGAAGTGTGCGCTTTTGAGTAGCATTGGCAAGTTCTGGATATTCCCCTGTGGTCAAATACCTTTTGATGTCGTGGAACTATGGCTTTCCGTCCGCTTCTTCCTCAACGTGAGCACAATAAGCTGGCTGATCATAGATCCTTACTGGGATGGGGTCAATGTAATTCATATCTAGATGCTGGATCATGGATGATAAAGTGGCTAATGCATCAGCGAACTCATTATGGACCCTAGGGACATATTGGAATTCTGTCTTTGTGAATCTTTTCCTTGACTCCTGTATGTGATGCAAATAGGGGAGTATCTTGGAGTTTTTGGTGGCCCATTCTTCTCGAACTTGATGTATGAGCAGGTCTGAGTCCCCGATCACTAGTAATTCTTGAATGTTCATGTCAATGGCCATCTTGAGTCCTAGGATGCAAGCTTCATATTCAACCATGTTGTTTGTACAAGGGAACCTAAGCTTGGCGGATACCGGGTAATGCTGGCCGGTTTCTGATACCAAGACTGATCCTATGACAACTCCTTTGAAATTTGCGGCTCCGTCAAAAAATAACCTCTAACCATCGTAGGATTCCGCAATATCCTCTCCTACAAAGGACACCTCTTCATCAGGAAAATACGTTTTCAGGGGTTCGTATTCTCTGCCAATAGGATTCTCGGCGAGGTGATCTGCTATGGCTTGACCCTTGATTGCTTTCTGAGTCACGTAAACAATGTCGAATTCACTCAACACGATTTTCCACTTGGCGAGCTTGCCAGTGGGCATGGGCTTCTGGAAAATATATTTCAGCGGGTCCATCTTGGATATGAGGTAAGTGGTGTAGGCACATAAATAATGCCTCAATTTCTGAGCTACCCATGTCAGAGCACAACAGGTGCGCTCTAATAGAGTACCGGGCCTCGTACGGGGTGAACTTCTTGCTGAGATAATAGATGGCTTGCTCCTTTCTCCCCGTTTCATCATGTTTTCCTAGGACACAACCGAATTCTCCATCCAATACTGCAAGGTAAAGTAATAGAGGTCTTTCTGGCTCGGGAGGAACCAAGACTGGCGGCGTTGACAAGTACTCCTTGATTCTGTCAAAGGCTTTCTGACAATCGTCGGTCCACCTAGTAGCAGCATCTTTCTTCAGCATTTTAAAGATGGGGTTCACAAATGGCTGTGGACTGGGCTATGAACCGGCTGATATAGTTGAGTCTCCCCAGGAAACTCATCACGTCCTTCTTGTTCTTTGGCGGTGGAAATTCTTGAATAGCTTTAACTTTTGATAGGTCCAATTCTATCCCTCGGCGACTCACGATGAAACCCAGTAGTTTTCCGGCAGGAACCCCGAATGCACATTTGGCGGGATTCAGTTTCAGGTTGTACCTTCTCTGTCTGTTGAAGAATTTTCTCAAATCTTCCCTATGATCAGTGGCTTTCTTGGATTTGACGATAAAATCATCCACATATATCTCGATTTCTTTGTGTATCATGTCGTGAAAGATAGTAATCATGACTCTCATGTAGGTGGTGCCAGCATTCTTCAACCCAAATGGTATCATTCTGTGGCAATACATTCCCCATGACGTGATGAAAGCCATTTTCTCTGCATCCTCCTCATCCATCCATATCTGATGATACCCAGCGAAACAATCAACAAAATACCGCTACTCATGCCTGGCGCAATTGTCGATAAGAATGTGTATGTTTGGAAAGGGAAAGTCATCTTTGGGACTGACCCGGTTGAGATCCCGGTAGTCGACACAGATTCTGACCTTCCCATCCTTCTTTGGTACTGGCACGATATTGGCTAACCATGTTGGATATTCCACTACCCTGAGAACCTTGGCTTTGACCTGCTTAGTGACCTCTTCTTTAATTTTCAAACTCATATCAGGTTTGAACTTCCTGAGCTTCTGCTTTACCGGCGGACAGGCTGGATCTGTTGGCAGTTTGTGAGCTACGATGGACGTGCTGAGGCCAGTCATATCATCATACGACCAGGCAAATATGTCCCCATATTCTTTAAAAAATTCCGCATATTCTTCCTTTTATGATGGCGACAAGTGAACACTGATGCGAGTTTCTCTGACATTCTTTGCATCTCCCAAATTAATGACCTCAGTTTCTTCCAGGTTGGACTTAGGTCTATTCTCAAAACTCTCAACTTCTCTGAAGACCTCTTCGGGTATCTCGTCTTCTTCTGAGTCTATTTCCTTTTGTTGCGTTGTTTCGTTGCAAGTCACAGTCGTTGGTTCATTGTCAAGATAAGTTGTAGTAATGCCCGAAGCTTTTCGGGCCCTGACGGTCCTAATTAACCAATTGCTGAGGCGGTCTCCTTTGCTTGCGGCTTGTATGGAAGGGCCTTCCTCCCCCTCCTCCTCAAAAAGAACACAACAGTCCATATCATCATCCTCTAGGAACAAATTCTTCATGGCTGCCAATGTCTCATCTTCTTCGGACTCGTATATAGTATCTGCCGGCTGGAAGGTTTGATCCAGGCTAGGTATCGAAAACTCCAATGGATAGTAGGGGCCGCGCCATGGTGGCAACCAATTCTGGAATTCCTCCCAAGTATAGCCGTAGCCTAAGCCAAAAGTAGTGCCATGCTTTTTCAGTGTGATGGTCTTAGTGATTCCCTGAAGGTTTTTGCCGAGTCCCTTTCCAGGCTCGTACCCGCACCAATTCAGGATGCTTTCAATCTTGTTGTCCCACCACTTGTCTTTGTCTACAGCGTTGACCCTTTCGATGCAGTGGTATGTCTTTCCGCCTATTCTCCTTCTACCTCCGATCATTAGGATGATCTGGCGACTGTATATGGGATTACTACCGTCGCCATGAATGATCACTTCCTTGTGATTCCATTCAAACTTTACCGCCTGATGTAAGGTTGATGCTACGGCTCCAGCAGCCTGGATCCAGGGGTGTCCTAATAGCAGGTTGTAGGATGCCGGGACGTCTATTACTTGGAAGTCGATGTCGAACCACGTTGGTCCCATTTGCAAGCACAGGCTGATTTCTCCAATAGTAGATCTCTGGGATCCATCGAAAGCTTTGACATTGATAGCCCCATCTTTGATCTCGTGCAGGCCTTTTCCCAAAGTTCTGAGAGTTACAAGTGGTCATATGTTGAGGCTGGATCCTTCATCGATCAGGACTCTGGTGATGAAATAATCTTCGTATTGCACAGTGATGTGCAGTGCCTTGTTATGACCCAAACCCTCTGGTGGCAATTCGTCTTCATGGAAGGTTATTTTGTGGCTTTCCACAATTTGCCCCACCATATTCGCCATCTCTCCTCCGGTTATATTGCTGGGCACATAGGCTTCGATCAGTATCTTTATTAAGGCATTCTTGTGAGCATCTGAACTTTACAAAACAGCCAGGATAGATATTTGTGCTGGTGTTTTGTTCAACTGTTCAGCGACCGAGTATTCCTTAGCCTGTATTTTCCTCCAAAGATCGTCTGGTCCTGTCTCAATGGGACGTCCCGGGGCTTGCTTACCGGACTCAGCTAGGTGCTCTGGGGTGTAGACCCTCCTTGTTCTAGTCATTCCTTGTGCAGCAATCGTTTCTCCTGTCTTTGTCTTTCCTTTCCACCTAGCTTCGGCAGTGTAATCCCATGGTATGGAATTTGAGTGGAATGGTGTCATGTCAGTCATTGACACCGTAATAGGCACCATTGGTGGCAACACAGCAACTTCAAAGGGTGTAGGTGCCTTTGGAACCCCAAACTCAACTTTAATCGGCCCAAACGCCTTTGCAGAAGGAGGCACTTCAAATTCAAGTGGTACAGACATATTTACTTTGTCATCCTTGGAGGGCTGATTCTCCACAACAATTGAGTTAAGGGTAACTGCTGGCTTCTTCGGTTCATCTTCTTCAACAATCAAACCTATCGACCCTTTGGGGTCCCAATCGTCCTCGATCTCAATCATATGAACATCTCCACCTTTGTGGTCAGGCAGGGGGTTGTTACGAATATTAGGAGCGGGCTCCTTTGCTACGATGACCTTGTTGTCGATCAGAGTTTGAATCTTGTCTTTCAATGAACGACATTCGTCAAGGGTGCGCCCTTTCATGCCGGAGTGATACACATAGGTCTTGTTGGGGTTGATCCACTGGGAGGGTTTTTCTGGTGTTTTGGATGGGATAGGAGTGACATAACTGGCAGCTTTGAGTCTCTCATATAATTGGTCGATTGGCTCAGCGATGGCTGTGTACTGCCTGGGAGGTTTTCGGTCAAAATTTGGTCTGGGCTTTGGGAAATTTTGGCGGGTAGGTGGCGATTGGTAGTGAATGGGTTGAGTGTTATAAGCTTGGTAAACAGGTGCTGGTTGAGAGTATTTGTGTGAAGTGGGTTGATATGTGAGAGGTGGAGTAAATTGGTAAACGGGAGGTGGATAGGAGGGTGCAAGTGCTTGGTAATTTAGGATAGGCTGATATGTAAGTGGAGGTGATGGGTAGGTGTGGTATTTTGCTGGTGATTTGGCTCCCTGTGCGATCATCATGGCACTTACATCTTTCTTCTTGGACGCGCCACCAGTTTGTAAAGCTTTATTGATGGCTTGCAATGCTTCAAGATTTGTTACCATATCGTTCTTGATTCCCTCCTCGATTCTTTCTCTAAGTTTGATGATATCAGAGAACTTTTGACCCTCGATCAACATTAATCTTTCATAATATTGGGGATCTTGAGCCCGGACGAAGAACCTATTCATTTGTTCTTCTTCCAGGGCTGGCCTGACCATCGCAGCTTTTGACCTCCAATGAGTAGAATACTCGCGGAATGTCTCGGTGGGCTTCTTCTTCAAGTTTTGTTGTAGAACACATCCGGTGCGCTCTCCGTATTGAAATGGAACCTATCCATGAAGTTCGTTGCCATACCTATCCAATTCGTCCATTTCTTGGGGTCCTGACTGATGTACCAGGACAGTGCATCTCCTTTCAAACTCCTCATGAAGAGCTTTATGCGGATTTTCTCGTCTCTTCCAAACCCTACTAACTTGTCACAATAGGTCCTCAGGTGAACCCTGGGATCTCCGGATCCATCAAATATTTCGAACTTGGGAGGTTTGTACACCTCCGTAAGTTCAACATCTGGCTGAATGCATAAGTCTTCATAGTTCAGCCCCTCAATGCCTTTGCTACCTTCGACACCCTGGGCCCGACTAGTTAACTTCTTGAGCTCAGCTGCTAAGTTCCTGATGAGGGAGTCTTTATCATCAGACTCCGGTGCATTTAAGATCGATTGGGTGCAGTGAGGTATGGTATCCACAAAGATAGCAGTGTTATGGAGGTGGTTGTTTGTGGTGTTTGGTGGCTCGGGAAATGGAGCATTGTAGCAGGTTTGAGCGTGGGTAGGCTGTATTTATGGTTGCGGGGTGTTTTTGTGNAGTTTTCCATTCTTCCTTTGCTCTTGTTTCGGACAAGACTCGGAGGAGGAGGAGGTGGAGGGCCCTTGGATCTTGTAGAATATGCTGATGGTGCCAGAATGCACGAACTAACCTTTTGGGAGGGGAATAAAAAAAAAGGTAACAAGTTAGTGCGGGTTATGAGGAAAAAGTGTTGCAGTATTTAAACACATTGTACGGGGATATAAATTGCATCCTAATTTGGGTGCCTCGTTGTGCCCGAGGTAGACCTAGCGATAGTTAGTTTTGGAGAACTTATAATGCTAAATGCCTCATTTTATTGATAAAACAAGACAAATCCAAAACGACTCTAAATAACATAAAGTAAATGTCACTAGTGGCCTTTGGCCTTATTACATTGTTAAAGCAAAATAAAGGATTCCTAACTACTTGGTCCCAGAAGGACCTTCTCCAGATTTGGCAGTCTTGTCTCCCTCGAACAGCTCCACCAAATCGCGTAGTCCTAGCAGCAAATAAGCTCGGGCCAGATGTCCGCCTGCGTTTCCTTCAGCGTTTTGACAATCTTCAATTCTTTTGATGAACTTCCCTTCCAACTCTACTAAACCCCGCTCCAAATACCCTAGCCGGTTGTCGGCACTGACATCCATTTCTTTCCACTCCTTGATCAGTTTCTAATGGGCTTCTTGTATTTCCTGATGCTCACTTTCATACTCTCGGATTCTCTTGCGCAGTTGATTATACTTAGCCCGTGTTTCAGCATGCTCGTCAATAATTCTGTGACCTCGAGCGGATCTTGGCTGACCCATACCATTGTCCTCTAACCAACCCGAGTAGTGCGGCACGCAGCCGGTGTGATACCTGTCTGGATCAATGGATTCTTTCTCCAAAACGATCTTACAATGCCACAAATGCTAAGCTTAGCACCGGTGAGGGCTATCATCATCCTGGAAATCAGCCCTAAGGTGACTTGTCTTATCGACCCTCGGTATGATTTGTTTTCTTCTAGCTTGCTCATGGCTCGAAGAGGAGCGTAAGGGTAAGTTCCCCTTAAACCAATCAGTATGAGGAATGAGGCGTCTCGGGATCGAACGATGAACTCATTCGTGGGGAACCACTCAAACATCCACTGTACCTGGTCTTCTTTCAGATTTTCAAATAATTCCACCCATCCCTTGGCGTCCTCTGGCTGTGCGAACATTCTGGGCATGTAACTCATA
>MU733521.1:86848-98142 GCA_026770625.1 Nicotiana glauca
AAATAATTATTGCATTTTAAACTATTAAAATAGACAACAAATTGATTCTAAGAACTTTAAAAAATAAGGAAAAATACAAAAACTCTTGGGAATGCTTATATATGCATGAATATACTATTTTGAGAACATTTGGGTGTATTAAATACATAGGGAAAAATTGGGTATCAACAGCAGGGCCATAGTCCCCAAGGGGGACGTTCATTTCCTTCTCTGTCTCTATGTATAGTACTTTTAAAATATGCTATAAATGGAGCATGTATTTTATTACACGTGTGTATAAGGGAAAACCTCATGATTTTGTATCTTCTGGGTTTCTGTTTGCCTAGATTTTAGCTAGATCAACTGGTCTTTGAGTTGGTAGGAATCCTTATATTTGTGATATAGCCCTGGGGCTCATTAGGATGGACCCTAGGCTCTTACACGCTTGGTCGATGCGATCTTTTACGGGCGACCTCAAGGCTCATTAGGATGGCCCGTAGGCTCTTACGCGATTGGTCGATGCAACCTTTTATGTGTGGCCCCGAGGCTCATCAGGCTGGAAAAAATCGCTCTTATGCCTTGGGTCGGAGCGACATTTTATGTGTGACCCCGAGGCTCATTAGGTAGGAGACAATGGCTCTTACATCTTGGGTGAAAGCAAACTTTTATGTGGGTTGGCGACAATGGCTCTTACGCCTTGCTCTTAGGTATATTTAGATAACTATTTTGGGTTTAGTCTCCAAAATCGGGTTTCGACTCGAGCTCATTCGACCCTCAAGTTTTTTTTTCTAATCTGTGTGGGTTGGCGATAATGGCTCTTATTCCTTGGGTTGAAACGACCTTTTATGTGGGTTGGTGATAATGGCTTTTATGCCTTAGGTCGAAGTGACTTTTTATATGGGCTGGCGACAATGGCTCTTATGCCTTGGGTCCAAGCGACCTTTTATTGGCTTTGTTTTACCTTGTTAAGGACTTTTTTGAAATAATTTTTGCCTGACACTTTGACGGTTCGATAAAAACCTCGATTACAAATCATTATATAGTAATGATCAAGCACCTCATGAGGTTTGGATCGGAGGCTGAGTATCTTGAAGCCTATAACTTGGAGCTGATATGGTTGAAGCTCATTTGCCTATATCGAGGGTAGCCTATTTAACCAGTTCTTTTTGAAGTAGATTCAAAGTAATTGAAGACTTGTGATTTTGTAGCGACGATCGGGCGTCCCCGAGTCGTGTTAGTTGGGCTGGTACAACCTTGTGACCATAGTCATTTATGCTTGGCCGAGGCCATTATTAATCCCGAGTGTAGTAGTTTCAGAATCTATATAGAGGGTATGCCTTTTAGGGGTCTTAGAAGTTCGATATATATCCTTAACTTTGAGATCGGGTTTATTCCTTTAGTAAGGTTTTACGAAATTTTCATGCCTTTAAGGTCTTACAGTTTTTTAGATACTTGGCACAAGTATGGTTCATGCCTCACTCGAGGTCTTACAGCTATTTCCACTTGGTAAAAGTGTTGTTCATGCCTTGTTTGAGGTCTTACAGATACTGTTGCTGCATTATGTAGGTCGTACGAGATCGAGTCTGTCCACTTGGGGTCTTATGGCCTCGGGTTTTTTAATGAATGGTGACTGGCAAAAGTCCCCGAGTCATCGAGGGTATCCTGGCTCAAGAGCCGTTTCTCGTGCATTTTTGGGATTTTGACGCTAGTCCCCGAGTGTTCGGGACACTTTCGGCTTTGGAGATGTTTCGTGATCTTGATGTTATCTCGTTGAGGGATTACGAGTTGGAGTTCCGACTTCAGGGTCCTTCAAGTGTTGAATTGTTGATGACAGTCCCCGAGTGCTCGGGACGTTTTCGTTAGAGGAGTCATTTTTGCAAAAAATGCCGAGTTTCTTTTGGAGCGCAAGATGCTTTGACAAAAATTACTCTTTGATTACTTGGTATAAGTATACATGTTTTTGCTGTTAATGGCTTAGTTGCTCTATACGGCACGATTCGTTCGACCATTTTGCCCGGTACATCATTTTCCTATTGGGACCCTATTTGACATTTCTTAGCTTTTCCGAGTAGATGGCCTTTTGGGGAAGATTCCCTCTAGTGTTCGAGATTGATTGCAAAAGAAGCCTTGAATACTTGTTGAGTTTTCCTTAGGTAGAATATGGATGTTGCCTCATTGAAAACCTTGCCGGTAAAACCCTTTTCGGGATAAAAATCCGGTCAAAGGAAAAGAGTGCAATGGATGCTTTAAAACCTTGAGGTCTTCGAGCTGGGTTAGCATTTAGAGTGCCTTGGTCGGTCGCCTGAATAAAGGTTAGCATGAAGTATAAAATGAAAAGGGAGATGGTTATACCTCAGTGGCGATGACACTTTTGAACCTTGGTATTCGCATGGAGGACACAGTACAACCCTCTATTTGGATACAGCCGAGAGCGTGTCTCGTGGTTACTATCTCACCGTTGGTTTATTTCTCAGTCCCTCTACTAGTGGAGATGTTGGTGATTCGTCTAGTGGCAGCTGCATGGCATCAACATCTCAAAAGATTGTGTGGATGACATGTTGCGACTCGTCCGCTTTGTTCTTTATGGTTATCTCTCTTTCTCAAAACTGATTTTTGGCTCGATCGCTGAGGAATTCCCGAAGGTGACCATTGTCGAGTAATCAGGCCACTTCCTCCTGGAGTTGCCGGCAATCTTTGGTCCTGTGCCGGTGTGTGTTGTGAAATTCTCACACTAAGTTATGGTTTCTTTGTGAAGGATCCGATTGTACAGGCCTGGGCTATTTGGCGTCTCTGATTTTGCTGATGGCGAACATGATGTCTAACACATCTACGTTGAAGTTGTATTCTAATAAGCAAGGTGCCTCTGTTGGCCCTGCGTTCCTATCAAATCTTGCTGTTGATGAGTCCCCGAGGATTCTGTCCTCGGTCTATCCTTCAATCGTTGCAAGGTGGGTTGCACCTCGGGGTGTTTCTCCTGTCTTCAGTGTATGGATGGTACCTTTCTTTGTTTGGCTTTGGCTCCTTTGCCAGAAGCCAGTTCGGATATACCGAGCCTGAAGGGGCTCCTAGTTGTTTGTCCTCAACCATGATTTTTGATTGATATCGGTTGTGAATGTCCTACCAGGTCACGTCGGGATATTCAACCATATTCTGCTTCAACTGCTTTGAAGCCACCGAGCTTCGTTCATTCAATCCCTAAGTGAAGGCCTGCACTGCCCAGTCATCGGAGACTAGCAGTAGTTCCATTCATTCCCTTTGAAAGCGAGACACAAATTCTCATAGCATCTTGTTCTCTCTTTGCTTAATTCTGAAGACGTCGGATTTCCTTGTGGCCACCTTGATGGACCTAGCATGCGCCTTTATGAAGGAATCTGCCAGCATGGCAAATGAGTATATAGAGTTTTGGGCCAGGTTATAATACCATATCATTTCTCATTTAGAAAGTGTTTCTCCGAACTTCTTCAGCATGACGGATTCGATCTCATCGTCCCTTAGGTCGTTGCCCTTTACTGCACAGGTGTAAGTGGTAACGTGCTCATTAGGGTCCAAGTTACCATTATATTTTGGGAGATCATGCATTCTGAACTTCTTGGGAATGGGTTTTGGGTCCACCTCCTATGGGAATGACTTCTGTACGAATTTCTTTGGGTCCACACCTTTTAAGATCGGGGGCGCTCCTGGAAGTTGGTCGACCCTTGAGTTGTAAGTATCGACCTTCTTATCATTGGCTTCTATCATTTTATCGCCCGATTCGATCCTTCTAGTGAGGTCCTTAAGCATCTTTACGATGATGGGATCGACTATCGACTCGTTATTGCTCGATCTCTCCGGTACCTACTGGTTGGGGGAACTATCCCCGGTGCTACCGTGCTAGTAGTTTTCTGGTGACTTTGCAGTTGAGCAATAGCTAGCTGTTGTGCCTACAATATTTCAAAAATAACCGGAAGGCTAACCTCCCGTTCTTCCCTAGTTGGGGTTTTTTGAGCTTCTTGTTGATCTCTTTGGTGCACACTCATACTGGTATGTGAGCTTATATCGACCTGTTGGGCGTCGCGTGAAACTGCATCTGCTGGAATTGGTCCTGGTGCGTTCTCAAGGTTTCGTGGTGGCACACCAACACCGAGAGCAGCCACACTGTTCTTTTTGTGGTACTCAAGATTTTCGGTTTCACCTCCATTTATTGAGCTAGGCATTTCGACCTGAAATTGAAGATCTTGGACAAGAAAAGGTGTGAAACATAACTTGCATTGTGTAATGAAACCAACGGGAAAATAATCACTATTATATTTACCCCCACGGTGGGCGCCAAACTATTTACCATGAAAATGGTAATAACAATTATATTTGATTATGGGATTCTAAAAGTACGTGATCTATTTTTATGCTAGTTGTTAAGTGGTTGATGCTATGTGAAAGACTTAGAAATGAGATAAGAGTTTGAGAACAAGGTGATAATCAAACCGATAGGTTAGCAATCAGGGCCTCGAGCTTGTCGATTTGGGGGCCTCGAGGTCGATTCGGATGCTCGGCTATGAGCTATCAAAAGTGATCGATGTACGACTAACAGTTATAATAAAATCAACTACGGCTCTTTATGGCCAATAATAAGCGACAAATGATGAACAATAATGAAGATAATAAATGGTAGTAATTATATCAAGAGAATGTGTTAGAGAGCAGAGAGAATGTTCTTGTATATTTTGTGTGAAGCAACCAAACTTTACAAAGTGACAAGGATCCCCTTTATATATGGGGAGAATCTCAACAATGTACAAAATACATTAATTACAAAGATATGAAAATAGGATAGCTAGATGACACCCTGATTCGGGTTTAGAGTAGCCCTCTAGACTTTGTCACCCCTAGTCGTGCGCCTTGGGAACTCCCTATTTCTACCATTACCGTGATCATTACTTCCCCAAGGTCGAGTGTTGACGACCCTCGATGGAGGAGACTCGGTCGGGCCTCGGGCCTTCGAGGTGATCTTTCGAAGTGCCTTAATACGAAAAATTGGACCCTACGATTTTACCATATGTAGTTAGCCTTTAAAACTTCAATCAACTTACATTTTATTTCCTGGCTGAGGTTGGTCCCAATGTAGAATTTTCTGTCAGTCCAATGTACAAATAGTACTACAACTTCCAATTCCTCGATTGTTATTTCGATGTTTTCATTTTCTTTGTGTTCATGAATGGTATCGGGCCTCGAGTCTACATTTGTTCGCCCATCTTCAGTTGAGGCTTGTGTTGCCGCATCCTCAACTGGATTATGTGATTGCTACTTTTCTTCGTTTTTGCACTTGAATCTGCTATGGAGTTAATGATCAGAGATGCTTGTTGGTCACCATGGATTTTCCGTATTCCCCATTATGAAGGAAATTTGATAACTTGATGTAAAGTAGATAGAACAACATCCATTTCATGAATCCATGGTCTGCCGAGAATCATATTGTAAGCCATATCCATTTCTACTGCTTGAAATTTGGTGTCTTTGACTACTCCTTCTGCGAATGTGGTGAGCATTATCTCCCCTTTTATTACGACGTTCGAGTTGTCAAAACCAGACAAGGTGTGTGCCTTGGGCATCAACTTATTATTGTCTTGTATCTCGTTTACCACTCTCAACAGAATGATATTTATAGAACTACCCGGGTCAATCAAAACTCATTTCACATTAGTGTCATGTACAAGAAAAGAGATTACCAGTGCATCATTATGCGGGGTCAGTACGCCTTCTGCATCATCGAAGGTTATACTATCTTCTTCCAAAACCTATCAAACTCGCTTCCAGTGGGTGACTGTAATTTTTGACACCTTCTTTGCTACCGTATACGTTACGCCATTGATCTCCTCCCCTCCACTTATGATATTGATTGTTCTTTTTGGTGAATGAGGTTTTGGCGGTTCCTGCCTATTCTTCATATATGCATGCTTTCCCTTTTCACTAAACAATTCGTTTAAGTAACATTGTTTTTATAAATGATCTACTTCACCTTGTAACAATTTGCAATCCACCATTTTGTGACCGTGATCATTGTGAAACTCGCACAAAAAATCGAGATTTCTTATGTTTGGGTTTGATATCATATCTTTTGGCCACCGCATGTTGTCTCCCATGCTTCTTAAAATAGCTACCAAATCGGATGTGATAACATTAAAATTATAGCCGTCGATTTTTGCTTTCGAGCTTCTGTGATCGTCTCACGTATCTCGCATGTTTCGTTCTTTTCTGAACCTTGATAATGAAACTGACTCTCTATCTCTTGATCTAGGATCATATCTTGGGTTTTCCTGTTTTGAATGTGAATCCCTTTCTACTGGTCCCATGTAAGGTTCGTACCTATTTTTGCCTGACCGTTTTTCAGTTTCAGATTGTCTTGAACTCACTTTTTCATCTTTCCGGGACTGAATGATAGTATCTTCTTCTATCTGTAGCTTTCTGCTGTATCTATTATAAACATCATTCCAAGTTGTTTCTGAAAATTCTCGTAAACGTTCTTTGAGTCTCCTTGTAGCTTCCGAGATATTTTCATCTAAATTACTGGAAAAAGGCCATAGCGGCCCAGTTATTAGGTATTCGTGGCAATATCATCCTTTCGCGCTGGAATCTGTCTACGAATTCCTAGAGCAACTTCGTATCTCCTTGTTTATTTTGAAAATATTCTCCATTTGCTTTCAACTTTTTGAGCTCCCGAGTGTGCTTTATTAAATGAATCTGCAAGCTCAACAAAAAAATCAATAGAATTTTCAGGTAAAAGAGAATACTATGTCAATACTCCCTTTGTGAGTGGTTCTCCAAATTTTTTGACCTACACTGATTCAATTTCTTTTTTGGTCAAGTCGTTGTCTTTTACACCAATTGTGAATGCAATTACGTGATCCCGTATGTCAGACATCTTGAATTTCTTTGGAATTGGTAAAGGAGCAGCACTTGGCTTCCAAGGTTGTTGAGCGTATTTGTCCATACTATTCCCTTGATTACGGGTGGCACTCCAGGTATCTGTTTTATGCGATCGCTCTGCTCCTTAAGCTGTTTCTGCAAAGTTAGTACTAAACTCTATAAATCAAAATTAACTGGGTTACCTAACCCTCCATCACGAGATTCGCTGAGAGTTCCTCCACTGCCTGAGATAACAAATCCTGAGCGAGGATTTTCTAAGGTGTTGTTGTTTGGAGTTGGCATTGGCAGTACAACCAGTAACTGGTTAGCAAAAGCATGAAGAGCATTGCTGACCTATTGAGCGATTAATTTTTTCAAGG
This sequence comes from Nicotiana glauca, assembly GCA_026770625.1. Lineage (NCBI taxonomy): Eukaryota > Viridiplantae > Streptophyta > Magnoliopsida > Solanales > Solanaceae > Nicotiana > Nicotiana glauca. The sequence goes on from MU733521.1 coordinate 94,087, forward strand.
CTTCATCAATAGCCTGATCATTCTCAAACTTATTGTTAATATTTGATTCAAATCCGTCAGGAGTCCCTTCTCGAGATTGTCGAGGAGAATTTCGTGGGGAGGGATCCGGAGTTTTCGCCTTGTTGATTATGCTGATGTTGTTGATTTTCTTGGTGCTGTAAATTTTGTTGATTGTTATCGTTGACATTCGACATGATTTTTTTGACAAAAGAATTGATTTAGAAATTAAAAGATTATCAGATTCCCGGTAAATGAACCAATTTATTGAACCAGAAAATAGGAATGTCGGTCAAAGCATAATATTAGAAGAACTCGAGTTATTACTAATCAAATAAGGAAATAATTATGTAACAAGAGAGAAATTGGACTGAGAAGTAACTGAGTAAGCGTTTTAAAGCAATGTAAACAAATATATTCCAATAATCATCCGTGTCTCCAATACAAATGTTATTCCTCTCCTTTTACAGCTATTTTTAAGTACTACTTTTCTTTACTCTCAAAATAGAGTCATTACGAGCAATTAATGTCATTAATGAAATGTTACAATTGACAATCGTAACTATTTCATGAATATTCTATAACGATCTCCATCATTTATGCTCATTATTGCAGATATCACGTATCTGTACTTTTTGTTGTCTTAATTCATTCCATCGATGTCTCTTCAAGTTATCAAAGGGGTCCGAGTAACCGTTCCTTTTTGCTCTCTTAAACCTTTGCTCGTACCTATTAATATCTGCGTCTCTTTGCATACTCTTTGCCAGCTGTCACTTATTAATCCACGTGTCTTGACATGTCATCCATGTAGTTAATTCCAAGTGTTAACTTAATTTTCCCCAATACATTACTTCTTCGTATGTTTGAACCCGTTTGATAAAATTTTTGGGTATACCACTGATCACAGACCGTTCGATATCGTATCGTTCTCCTTTATGTTGTTAATTTATAAGAGAATGTTTTTTAAATTACACTAAATTACTTACAAATGTATGAATGTTATATGAGCAATGCAAAATCAAGAAATTTCGTTAAAAGTATTAAACCTTTAATATATATATATATATATATATATATATATATATATATATATATATATATATATATATATATATATATATATATCAATTATAATATTTAACCTACAAATACACATCAAGGATAATTTTTTGACAAAACATATCAATTGAGCAGACCTTGCTAGTTCTAGCCACAACAACAACATACTTACCCCTATCTATTGAGGATAGAGAAATTGGTTTTAATAGATCCTCGGCTCATGAAAGTATAAGCACCATATTATTAAAAATATAAACAAGAAGGGGCAGTATCAAAAAGCCATATAAAAGCAGAATAATATCAACAAGACAGTGAGGTGATCAATAATGAAAGAAAATAACGATTAATCATAAAAACCTACTACCAATATAAAGCGAGACTGCGCGCCAACACTACTGTTATGAACACTCTAGACTACCTACTCTATTACCCTAATCCTCGGCCTCCATATTTTCCTATCAAAGATCATGCCCTCGATCGTTGAAGCTGCGCCATATCTTTTCTAGTAAGCCCACCCCACCTCCTCTGGTACTTCTAATTGGCCTTGCTAATTCTAGCTACACCCTTAATCTGGGAACCTTTTTTTCACCTCTTTTTGTTTTTAAATTGTTTTTTAAGGCTGAAATGAGTCGATACCTACCTTCTCGGTTAGTGGCAATGAAGCCCATCTCGACCTTCCAAATCTTAGCTATCTTTGCCTAAACATAACACCGAAAGTACATTTCTTCTGACTTCAACGTTTACTTGGAAAAGAAAAGAGAAGATAATCTATTATATATCTGTTTACCCTAATATTCTGTTGTTTGGTTCTTCCGTAATGAACTTCCCTCACTCAGATTTGGCAATTTGATTAGACTTTGGGCTTTTCAAAGTAAGCCTTACATGCATTTGTTAGAGTATTTACCACTCAATCATATAGTTGTCGCTTTCATATCAGAAATTGTATTTGTTTATTATTCTTTTCCGTTTGATAATCATATTGTTCGGGTCATTTTGACTAATTTAATAAATTGTTACCATTCACCAGTAGTCCGGTATAGATATCGGATTACGTGCTTTATTCACCGGCTTAACAACAACAACAACAAAAAAAAAACTTACCTTAATCCCATACGTGGGATAGTGTGTACGGAACCTTACTCTATTTTATAAAGACATAGAGACTATTTTCGATAGATCCTCGACTAAAGAAACGATAAAAATAAAACGACAAGCAATAACAACAGTAATATAATAAATAATGGAAGCGAGTGAAATCCACCAGCTTACAAATAAGAAGAAATTTGCCGCAGGGATTTAATCTAGTTTTGATTTCTTAGACTATTTCCGAAAAGTAACTCAAATTGTATTTAAAGCTAACACAATTATCTCATACAACTGTACCCCTCTATTTCAAAAAATACTTTTCAAACAAATCTATCCTCACCGTAATGAACAAATCTACCCTCGCTGTTATTAAAATATAATTGGAACAAGTAAAGAACCAAAAAAATAAGCAACACAGACACACACCACCTTATAATCTGAGTTATTACAGGTAGATGTGCGTGGTTTTTCAGTGCCCTATTTAAGTTGCCAATATCCAATAAAGGGAAGTGTAGTGACTTATATATAGACTCTTATTATAAGCAGAAAAATATTCTTCAATTAGTATATAGTACTACGCCATGATGATGATGGTGACCTTCTTTGCCTTTTTCTTAGACAAACTTGCACCTGATATGTGGACACTTTTCCCGGCGCATTTTTGACAGTTGGTAGCCATTGTTAACTCTAATTCGGAGACAAATTTAAGCTTTAAATATAATTTCATAGGTTCTACCTCTAAAGTTATTAGCACAAAACTAATTGGACTTTTGAAATTATGTGTGACGTTCATGACAGACGTTCGATCAAATATGACTGGCAAGCTTCCGAACGAGGAATGCATGTCATATCTTCGGCAAATTCCACACCGGAAAGGGAAAGAAGAGTGAAGTGCTATTTAAGATGGAGTACAAGTTCAGATGATATGTACCTCTTTGGGCTCTGTTTAACCCAAAAAATAGTTTTTAAGGTCAAAGCAATAATTTTATATGACGGGCCACAAGCAACCGATTCAATTCGAAAGATATAAAATTTTGTTAATACAACGTGATACAGAAGTGGGAAATAAATTCAATCAGAGATAATATAACAAAAATAAAGCAGAGAAGAAATAATTCTTATTGAATGATCCTTGATAGGATAATGAGCTGAACAGAGTTGAAGGGCCGAACTTTGGCTAACTTGAGAGCAATATGCTATAAATTACAATGTATAGAATTGTAGAGAAGAAAATTAGATTCCCCTCATGGTGGTAAAAGTATGTCTATTTATAGAAATAAATCTAAGTAACTATTCTCCTTGAATTATGTTTCCATTATGAGCATTTACTCAATTCATCCATTACTTTTGGAAGACTTGTAACAACTGTGTAAATGCTGGAATTTCGTAACTAATGAGTTAATTCCGTAACTGATGAGTTAATTCCGTAACTGATGAGCCAATCCCGTGACTGTTGAGTCAATCTCGTGTCTGTTGAGTCAATCCCGTGCTTGTTGAGTCAATCTCGTGCCTGTTGAGTCAATCCCGTGCCTGTTGAGTCAAACTCGTACCTGTTGAGTTAATCTCGTAATTGATTGCCTTGTTCTGACCATTACAATCATTCATTGCATTTATTGTACGTTACATAATTTATTTGTAACTGGTGGTATAATTATGGTAAATTTCATATAATCTTGGATTAATTAATTCCTTCCTCATTTGTAATTATGAGATATTCTCCCGCACTTGATTTGGGCTATATCATGATGATCAGTTCTGAGGCTAACATGCACGGTATGTTCGGTCCCGGAGATGTTTCATGTCACACCTCTTTTTTTACGGCTTACACCCTGCAAAGGATATAATAAAAAGAGTTTTTCCAATTAAAGGACGGTCGGAATGGGATTAGTTATTTAAAAAATTCAGAGTCGCCAC
>MU733523.1:1209-39745 GCA_026770625.1 Nicotiana glauca
AAATTTTCCGCAAATAATATTACTTCCGCAAGGTGTTAGGCTTACCTGGTCGTGAAGACTAGGTATCGTCATGACGTGTTCACAATTGGTGAACTAGGGTCGTGACATGGGAGTTGCTGATTTAATTCTGGGGACTAAGATCCATAAGACCCCTAAAGGTCTGGCATTATCACAATCGCATTATATTAAGACAATACTTGAAAAATTCAAGCACTTAGACTTTAAAGCTGCAAAGACTCAAATTTGACGTGAATCATGCATTAGCAAAGAACAAAGGCCAAAGCATATCACAATTGGATTATGCTCGTGTGTTAGGGTGCTTAATGTACATCATGAATTTTACACGATAAGATATAGCTTGTGTTATAAGTAAATTGAGTCGATACACGAGCAATCCAGGTCAATCTCATTGGATGGCAATGAAACGAGTTTTGGGTTAATTAGAACATACCTAGGGCTTTGCTTTTCACTACAGTAAATATCCTGCAGTGATTGAGGGATATTATGATACAAATTGGATCACCGGTTCAACTGATTCTAAGCCCACAAGTGGATACGTATTCATTGTTGGTGGAGGAGCAGTATCTTGGAAGTTGTGTAAACAAACTTGTATTGCCTGCTCTACAATGTAGGCTGAATTCATAGCCTTAGATAAAGCCGGTGAAGAATTTGAATGGCTCCGAAAATTCTTGTAAGACATTCCATTTTGGCCCAAACCGTTGGCACCAATGTGCATACATTGCGATAGTCAAGCGGAAATTGGAAGGGCTGGGAGCGTTATCTACAACAGTAAATCTCGTCATATACGACGAAGGCATAAAAACATTAGGAAATTACTCTCTAGAGGAATTATCACGATTGACTATGTAAAGTTAAGTGATAATATGTCGGATCTACTTACAAAAGGCCTAACTAGAGAGGTAGTTGAGAAATCATCAAGGGAAATGGGACTATGGCCGAGAACAAGTCATAGTGGTTGTAACTCCACCTAGAAGATTCGAGATCCCAATATCTAGGTTCAAGTAGATCAAACAAAGTCATTAATGATGGTTCAACATTGTCAACTAAACATTTAGTCCATTCTCCTGATAAGACAATGTTCAGTACCAAGGATAAAGCATTAAGACTTTTTAATGATTTATAAATTTTATACGGGGTATATCAAATAGTGAATCTATGGGATGATACGTTTAGGAATCACCTATGTAAGTGTGAAGTGTTAGCCGCTTCAAGGAGAACTTTGTAAGGCCAGTTCTCTACTCACTTATGAAACCAGGTGGTGTTTATGGCTGAAACGAACACAACAATGAGAACCAAATACGATTAAGGATTGGTTGTGTGACTTATGGTTGTCTAGGTATACACCAATGTTTGACAGTTCAAAGATATCAAATCTACCAATTGATCGAGTATATCCAACATAAGCTCACTACGGAAAGTTCAAAGGGAAAACTACTTATCCAGATACATTAATCCTTGCTTGCGAATCACATAGTTTTTCCATGCATATTTCCGTGATATAGCCATTCCCATTCATGTGGGGGATTGAATGGGGTTTTAACCAAAAATTTCAAGTTTAAGCCTCTGAATAAAATAATTTTACTAGCGAGTGCTTCCCCTTTGATTGCCTTACGCAGTGTTAATTCAACTTACTTGGGACGTAGGTTTTGGATACCAAATGGTTTCTTTTATACATAAAACACTTGTGACTAGGTAAATAGCACAACAAGGTTCCTATTGCAACGTAGTTTAGCTTTTTCGCTTTATTTTCCTTTATTGTTTTTCTGTTGTATTTTGTACTTATGCGAAGAATGCCAACTGGAACACTGGAATTCTTGCTCCTTTGAGGAAAAACACTAGTGAATGGTTGGATAATCTTTGGTTCGATAGCAAGCTTCATTTCCCGTTAGGAACTTTGCTATTGAGCCTAAGATAATCTAACCACCCCCTAGTGGCTTGTAGGGAAAACACTTGTGAACGGTTGAATAGCCTTTGCTCCGATTGTAAGTTTTGCTTCCTAATAGGAATTTGTCACCGAGCAAAAAACTATTTAACCATCCCGTAGTGGTTTGTTATTTCAATGCCTTGTCATTTAAAGGTCTTATCTCTGCTGATGACGTATTCTTCGTAGTATGCTTTCCATTGATACCTCATTAAAAACCTCGCGAGAAAAATTTAATTCGGAAAAAACTGGTGAGTCGCGTTCAATTGCTCGGCAATTTGATTCCATCTTGGTTCTATAATTTATATGGCCCTTTCCGAGGGAAATCTGAAACCGATAGGGGCCTTCCCATGTCGGACCCAGCTTTCCCGCGTTGAGCTCCCGGGTGTTCTGATTACTTTCCTCAAAACGAAGTGTCCACTTTAAAATAGTAGAGATCGGCCCTCCGGTTATAGTATCTTTCCATTTTTTGTTTCTAGGCCAACATCCTTATGTGCTCCAAGTCCCTGCGTTTGTCAAGTAGCCCCAATATGACCAACAATGCTTCATTATTTACTTCCTCGTTTGGTCGTAAGTACCGCAAGGTCGGTTCTCCTACTTCCACTGGGATCAGAGGTTATGCGCCGTATATGACAGAGAAAGGTATCTCCCCTATGCTCGATTTGGCTGTCGTTCGGTATGCCCATAGCACGCCCGGTAACTCTTTGGGCCACTTGCCTTTGGCTGCCTCCAACCTCTTTTTGAGGTTTTGAATAATTACCTTATTGGTTGACTCCGCATGCCCATTTGCGCTCAAATGGTATGGTGAAGATGTGATCCTTTCAAATTTTCAGGTCTTTAAGAAATTTTGTGACCTTAGAGCCTATGAATTGTGACCCATTGTCGCAGGCAATCTGCTTCTGTATTCCAAATTGGAAAATTATGTTTTTCCATAGGAAATCAACCACTTCCCGCTCATCGACCTTTTGGTAAGGACCTGCTTCAATCCATTTTAGTGAAGTAATTTGGTTAGAATTAAAGATATCTTACTGTCGTGCCTCCTTTTTCCTTCGCGGAGTCTGGGTTTCGACATTCATTGGGAACAACTCATTTCCTTTTGGGAATTGGGTAATTAAAGAGTTGCCACTTAATGGATTAAGGTGCATTAGGGCACCTAGGGAAATTAACTCATGTGACTAGTTTGCATTACTAGAAATTAGGGTAAGGGCTCAAAATAACCTTGAGGGAAAGGTGTTAGGCACCCCTCGCGGTACACAATGGTGGGTCCTGGACGAACTTAGTTATGTGAATTAGTCATTTAACAGGTAAGCAGTCTAAGCACAACTTTTCAAATAATGGTAGCTTATGCAATCTAAGCACACATATATAATCAAGAAAGTTTAGACGGTCCAAGCACGCATATGTAATTTTAAGAAGTTTAGACAGTCTACTATACTTAAGTTAAGGAAGTTTGAACAGTCTAAGCATACATAAATTAAGGAAGGAAAGTCCTAAGTTGGTTAGCCTATAGGATCATATCTGTACAATACTCGGTAAGCCTTCCTCAACTAGAGGGGTTACGCGTGGCATTAGCGCACAGGTCATCATATCCTTTTACTACCCATTACCCTCCCCTTAGTGGTTATATAAGTTAATTAATGAACTCTAGGAGTGCTTTACCCGTCTCTTCCTTGTGGTCCCGGAGGTATTTAGGACTTCTATACTTAGGCAGTTCTAGACACTCCTAGGTATTTAAAAGGTAAAATCTAAGCGACAACAGAGAATATATAGAACTATCAAATAGAGAAGCAATTAGGAGGCACGTGTTTACCTACACACATAAACAAACACGTAGCACGTCTCAAAGAACTGATTTTAAAGAAATTCAGAAGGGCCTAGAACATGATATCTAGATGAACATCACAAACACAGAATATGGAGTTTTTGTTTTAAGGCGAAGTGGCGGAATCCTAATCAGTTTGCCTATTGATTTTGAAGCTTGTTAAAACTGGACAGTTTCACACATAAACAGGGGATAATTTAACAGTTATAAGACCATTAATTACCTAAGGTTTGCCTAGGCATTGGTCTGTATATAATCATAATTTTGAGAACTAGTTAAAACAACTTAAAATTATCCAGTCCTATAGGCATGCTAATATAAACGATTGATGTTACAAAACTGATTTCGTGCAGGTTTATACTAGAACATGATATATACGTGTTGGACTGTTTTAAAACCCTTTTTTATAGACTGTTATTCATTTAAGCGACTTGGACATGGTTTAGAGCAAATGCAAACAGATTCCTAAGGCAGGATTTCTAATGCACATAGAGATGGTCATTTTATTAAGCATGATTATTGTAATAAATTAATGATGGGATTTCCAGGTGGTAGAAACTTATGCAGAATCAGAAAACAAGTGATGAGCTTATAACATATTTTTTAATGTGCCAAAGTAATAAACATGAGCATGCTAAGAAAGCATTTGTAATGCAAATAACATAGACCTATGACATGTTTCTAGTGCGAGTAACATACCATATAGACCTAAAGCATGATTTCTATCATAATATAAACCCACATCAGGAAATCCATATATATAAACCTATGAGCTTGATTTCTACTACATATAAACATATATAAACCTAAAAGCATGATTTCTACCCGGTTTCTCCACAAAAATCATATAGGAACCCTTCCCTTTTTACTATTTACCCCAATATTTGTTTACAAGGAAAATTATTACAGACCATGATAAAATGAATTATATAAGTAAATGAAACTACACTATAGGGAGCCAAGATCAGGACCAAAATAAACCTGGGGATGCCAGACCTTTAATACATTCTCAGAAGACAAAGATCCCACAGCCAATAGTGTGTCCAGTTGTGTTAGAGTTTCCTAAGGACCTCAGAGATCCCGGGCAGTGCTCACACTAAGACCTTTCTCAAGTAGGGATTGGTTATGTGCCATGTGGAAGGGCCAGCCCTGGTGTACCAACGTTCAGAGGGAACTCAAGGATCCCTAAGCAGTAAGGTGAGAGTGCTTTACATGGTTTTGAAAGACTTAGTAAAATAGTATAAGGATAACCTTTAGGAATGGAAAGATGTTCAGAAAAGGTTTAAGAATATTAAGAGAGGAAAATAGTTTTGAAATCAGTTATGCGAAGAGAAAAGATACGATCACACATACTCAAAACACTTAGAATCACAATCATTTAACAGACAGTTTACACACAAGGGTGAAGGGGTTGGGGACATATAGATTTCATATTAGGGATACATGAAGGGGGAAGTATATAAACAACAAATGCACGGAATACTCAGAAGTCTGTTGACTCAGTGACTTAACAAGCTAGTCCTGATACGAAGCAATTAAGACATAGTCCTGTTGAAAACAAAATGTATACTCATTAGGATCATCAAGGGACATCAGACAACTAAATTATCAACATGATTACACCAATTAAAGAGAGTAAACAGAGGTTGAATAAACATGTTGGTAGAGTATGACATCCTGACTGCACATTTAACAAAAGAAGGCATAATTTAGACATGCTGACTAAAGCAGTAAACATGGAAACAAATTGGATGCATAACCAATTACACTAGTGCAGAAATGGAACACATTGAGTTTAAAAATTAACTTAGAGACATACCAGTTAAGGGAGCAAAGTGCAGAATGTAAAAATAGGTGCAATTCCACTATCTAGCCTTGACTTTCAACCGGCTTAACCAACATTTAGCACAAGTAACAAAGAAACAAGAGAGAATTTAAATGTATGTGTGTGTATTCTGAGCTGTGTTTTCGTCTTTTTAGAGGTAAAAAAATAAGAGGGTTTATATAGCACTTAAGGTTGAATCAAAATAAGGTAAAATAATCACAGTTCAATCAATTAGGAGAAATTAATCACATAATCAATTCCCATAGAGGAGTCTGGAATAGACCCCTTAATTGGGGGCAATCAATTAACGGTCACAACAGGGGGTCCAATTAAGGTAAGGACTCAAAAACATTCCATGTAGGGAGTAAGTAGAAATCCCAAAACCATACCGATAACTATTTAATGCAAGTATGATCAATTAAGGTCACAAATAAAGAAACAAATAAAATTTCAGCACACATTGATTTTAACATGACATTTAATAGGAATCATTCAGTAAAATCTTCAAAGAATACTGATTTTATAGGAAAGAGTTAGTCAGATTCCTTAAATAGAAATAAATTAAGTAAAACCTCACAGAAATACCGGATTTAATAAAAAAAGATGGTTCGAATCATCAATAGAGATCAATTACGGCAAAAATCCCAAAGAATACTAGATTTTACAGGGAAAACATTTGAATTCCTAAATAGAATCAGTGAGTACAACTGATTCACAGAAATTAACATAATAGAAGAAATCAGTGTAACCATAAAAAATATCCAGGTTCAAGTATACATACAAAGATTAACCAAATACGTAAAGAGATGAACAGATTAAACATTAAAAGTAAAAAATCTTTTAAAAAATGTTTGGGAAGAACCCCAGTTTAGAAAGAGTGACTAAAAATTGAAGTAGTTAATTAAACAAGAGATTTTTAGAGGAAAACACGTAATAATACTCGAATCACCTCAGATCTATAACGATCTAAGAAGAATCGAACAGTGGTGAAACTAGGTTTTTCAGAAAATAACTGAGATGAAGAGAATCGGTCAAAAACCCATGGATTCATACTTAAAAGCAAGAGGAAATCCATACTCACAAATGAAAGTGGCCTGAGACAGACAAGTAAACAACTTTTAGGCAGGACAAGGTTGAATCTTCCATGAGATTCTTCTAAGGACTCATGAAATCGAAGATCCAGGCAGTATAGGAGATTAGTGGTGATTGGAGAAGGCACGAAAACACCATAGAAGGGAGGTCTTCGTCGGTGATGGCGATTAGGGTTAGGGTGAGTTGAGAGAGAACTGGAAGGGTGAGGGAAATAGGTGACGGTGGTTGAAGAGAAATGAAGAGGGGAGGGGTTAGTGTTAGGTGAATTAAAATGGTAAGTTTAATCGTGGACCGTTGATCAAAAGGATCAACGGCCGTGATTAAACCGTATTATTGGGTCGGGTGTATACAGATTGGTCTTAAGGGGTTTGGGATGGTATATTTAAGGATTTGGGCTATATAAAAGGGGTTTGGGGTGGTATTAAAAGAGGTTAGGTCTGAAATAAAAAGGCTATTTGTTAAATAGTCAAATAATTAATAAAAATAATTTATAAAATAATTAATGGATTATAAAAAATAATTTTCATGCATAGAAATGTTTTAAAAATAATTACTCAATATTTTAAAATAAAACAAGCTATTTTCTAACAAAACAATGTAGTAATACATGCATGGGCCATAATTGCAAAATCATTGCAATTGTAATCGAAATATGTAAATATGGCTATTTATGAAATAATTTAAGTTTAATACAAATATAAATAACAATATTAAGCCATAAAATTATTGTAAAGTTATTTGTGATGCAATTCGTAATTATGTATATAAATAAAATACAGGGATAAATTAATTAAAAAAATCCCTTAAAATATAGAAATTATGGAAAAATATCAATTTATGCTAATGCATAATTATGAAGGTATATATGCACTTAAAAAGTATTACAAGAAAAAATTGGGTATCAACACTTACCTTCTTGGGAGCCAACTGTAACGATCCAACTATCCATCCCCTATTTCATGAATGGCCATGGAGATAGTACCGAATGCAGCAGTTATGTCGGTTGGTCTACCAGCGGTGCATAACGCTCACACTTGTCGCATTTCTGAATGAAGGCCTTCATGTCTTGTTCCATTCGAGGCCAATAGTGTCCTACTTTGACTAATTTTAGCACCAAAGAATCTGTACTAGAATGATTCCCACAAATTCCTTTGTGAACCTTTTCTCATGACGTAGTTTTTCTCCAAGGCTCCAAAATATCGGGCCAACGGTCCTTGAAACGACCATCTATATAACCGCCCTCCCTAAAAGCTGTAACAAGCTGCTTTGGTGCAGAGTGCCTGGGATGCCTTCGAGTGTTCGGGTAGCTTGTCGTGTTCAAGGTAATCAATGATCTCACTCCTCTAGTCGCAGACTAAGATGGTTGTATTTACTTCATAATAATCAGCCACATCCAGTACCGAGTGCATACGACAGTCCAAAATCTGATCCCTTTATTTTCGTTGATGATCCCAAATTTGCCAGCGCATCTTCTTCTACATTTTGTTCTCTCGGGTGTGATCGACCATTCCATGAATCGTACGAGCAAAGTTTGAACTTTAATCACATATTTTTGTATGTGTTCCTCTTTAATGTTGAATATTCCATATACTTGATTTACTACTAGTTTTATATCATATTTGATTTCAATGACCTCCGAGTCCATCCCCCGTCCAGTTCAAGTCATGTAATCAAAGCCTCATATTCGGCCTCATTGGTAGTCAAGGGAACAATTTTATGGCCTACCTCAGGATATATCCTGAAGGAGAGATTAAGACAAACACGAGCCCGGACCCTTTCACATTGGATGCTCCATCCGTGATCAAGGTCCAAACTCCTGGTGTCGTTTCCGACACTACTACCGCTTCTTTTTGTGGCTAAAGATAGTAGCTCGGGACTGAAATCGGCAACGAAGTGGGCCAAAACTTGTGATTTGATTGCAATCCTAGGCTTATATTCAATATCAAATTCACTGATTTCAACTGCCCATTTGGCCAGCCACCTGACAACTCAGGTTTGTGAAGGACATATTGTAGGGGAAAGGTTGTCACCACGGCTATAGGGTGGCATTGAAAATAAGGCCTAAGCTTTCAAGAGGCGACTACGAGATCTAAGGATAATTTTTTTGAGGTGCAGATAATGAGTTTCCACCCGTAAAAACTTTTCTAATATAATAGACAGGAGATTGCATACCTTCAGCATTACAAACTAGAATGACACTTGATCTCGTCCAAGTCACGCCTCTATTTGAGGTTATGAAACGGTTGATACAATAGTAATATCCAAATAAGAGTTGGGGTCGAATTCAACAGAGAGCTATATGAATGGGATAAAGTAGTATATATTTGGACTAAGCACGTGAAGTATATAGAGTGCACTTTCACAAATATGGTTGTTTCTACGTCTAAATTTAACTAAGATTGCAATACAAATAATTGAAATTAAGAAATTGTGTTTTTCTTATTGTTTTCCAATATTATAAAAGGCCTAGGGCTATGACCTTCACCTAGGTGCTTTCCAGACAGGTTATAAACTTTAAGGGTTGTTTTGTTGGTCGGGGTGTATTATAGCTATCAACATTCAATTACCCACTCAATACCTCTAAGTAAGGGAGTAATTTTTCCCAATATGGCTCTTTCAAGTCCAAATGGGTATTGAACCAAACAGTTGATAAAATGCTCAAGTCGAGTTTTACTATCTCTAGGTTCAACCCTTTAATTGGGACTATCAATCTCTTGATTTCATCTCAGATACTTGTTAGCCATATTTTCCTAGACTAAGTCTCTCTTTATCAAGTAGATACCAAGTCCAATAGACATGAATTAATTTTTGCAACTATTAATTGTACAATAAAAAAGCAAGAACAAGGTTAAAATAATAAACACCCAACCATTAATAATCCATAAATCAAAAAACACCCGTTAGGTTTGCACACTAGGGTTGGATCATAACCCTAGTTAAGAATCTAACTACTCATAATGGGTATGGAAGAAAACAAGATAGAAAAGATAATAAAACTCATATTCAAAGATTAAAAGATAAAAATTCAATGTTAAATCACCAAAGTAAGCTAAAGTTGCCTAAAGCAGTAAGGAAAAACGGCTACAGGCGTTCCAATATTCAAAACATGACCTAAATTTGTGAAACTATTCTATTTATAAAAACCTGGAAATGTTGGACAAAATTGCCCTTTCGGAGGTTTTGCAGTAGCACAATTCCATATGCAGTTCGTACTTTTCTTTAGACTTGGGCAGGAGTGGAATCTGCGGCCGCACAATTCTAGAATGCGGTTGTATCTCTCAAATTATGTGGTTCGCACAAATCTTGGTGCAGCCGCAAGTGCTCTTTTGCGGACCGCAGATTTTTGACTGTGGCCGCGTAGCTGACTTCTGCGGGCGCACAATAATTGTGCGGTCTACACATTGCTTGAACCTTATATGCACACTCTTTGAACTTCTGCTCTTGGGTAGCTTTTGCAATCGCATAATAATTGTGTGGTCCGCACATTGCACTTCAGCTCTGATGGATTTCCTTCACATTCTGCAGCCGCAGAATGAATTCTGCAGTCAGTACTTTAAGCCTTTGTGCCTGATATTTTTTGGTCCTTGAGTTCAGATCACTCCTTTTAAGCTGGGTTTCATCTTTGTGGCTCATTTTCCAATAGTCCTGCAATTAAACATATTTCATCACTGTTCGGGAATACAATTAAACACTTTTGGACTAAATTGAAAGCTAAAAAGCGCTAATAAGTAGTCAAAATCTCCACTTATCAATTCCCCCAAACTTAAGATGTTGCTTGTCCTCAAGCAAATAAATTAATTTCCACCTCCACAAATTAAGAGTTATTCCATCTAATCGAAGGGGAATCAATTTCACATCAATTGGGACCAACACTTACCCACAACACTTATGAATTATCAACAAGACAATGCTTTGAATTTTTAAGAACAAATAGTTCTAATGTGACACTTAAGCATCAAGAGTTGACTTTATTCATCAAGTAAGATTGCTCTTTCATGTAGGTCATTGTGGATCCCAAACTCATCCTCCTGTATTCTCCGTTAGCATATCTCACTTAAGAATGTAGCACTCAATTTGAGGATTTGTGAAGATTTCAATAATCTCTCTCAAAAGAATGTCACAAGTACGACTCTAAGTATCATATGCTTGCCCCTCATGTAAATCACGACTAATGTAAGTGTCATGACCCAATTTCCAAACCTGGTCGTGATGGCGCCTCTCGTGAAGACAAGACCAGCCAACTAACCCAAACCGTCTCTCTTTAACAATTATTAAACATAAACGAATAGATCAATACAGCTTAATGTCAGCAATAATAAGTATTAACAACCCAACACAACCCGATCGGGGTGTCACAAGTCACGAGCATCTAAGGAAGTCTGATCTCAACTACAGGGCCAACAATATATAAAAAAAATCTGGAATCAAAAGACGTAGACCGGTGCCGCGAACGCTGGCGGTCACCTTGCTCAGTCACAAGAATAGCACCTCCAATCAGCTAATAACCCGCTACCGGGTGAACAACACCTGCAACTGCACGCAAGGTGCAGGGAGTAAAGTGACTACTCCAACTCAGTGAGTAATAAGAGTAAATAATAACTGAGCAGCAAGAAAACACGTATAACGGATCATCATGTTGTATCGAACCATTGCAAAACCCCTTTAGAAATCAGTGAAACATGTGAAATCCTTGAAAAATATCTTGGTTCAGTTTAAACCTCTTTTGAAAAAAATAATCTTTTCAACAGTTGCAAAAATAATCTCAATCAAATAGTGTCGCTATACACAGAACCTCGCCCATCGGGCCTTATTCTCGCTCGTGGTCAGCCATTGTTACCTGACCACATGGTGTCATTCCTGGCCAGTCGTTGTTACCTGACCAAACGTATAATTCAGTGTCATTGTTACCACTGTCTGAAAGTCATCCTCTTTAGGAGTGATCAGATAATACCATAACAGAAGATAGATATCTCAAGAAATATAACATACAACAAATAATGAACAAATGCATAAATGCAATGCAGTGCATATGATGGTACATTCTAGTACCCACTGCGGCGTGCAGTCCGATCCACTTAACGTCGACGGCACTCACTGGGGGTGTGTACAGACTCCGGAGGGGCTCCTATAGCCCAAGCGCAATATCAAGCCATCTCGTGGCATCAATTAATTCCTGGTCAGTCATTGTTACCTGATAGGTCAGTCATTGTTACCTGACTAATTTACATCATACAGTGTCACTGTTACCACAATTTCAAATCACTGTTGCGGCACGCAGCCCGATCCATGCTCAGTCCAGGAATCATCATAAGACCCTTGGGCATTTATAAAACAGTAGTTCTCAGCCCGAATTATCATTTAAAATATCACTTGAGATTTCAAAACTTAGGAGTGTGGATGAGTTTGCAAAACAGTATATAAAACCTTGGACTGAAGCCAAATGATATGCAAAATATTCTAAAATAGTAATATCAATCCCCGAAGGATTCACATAGTTGGCACGAAGCCCAAACATGGCAATCAACCCAAATTATGATGATAACAAGTAGTTTCAGTCAAATATGCGGTAAAAATCAACAACCGGGATGGACCAAGTCACAATCCCCAACGGTGCTCTACCCCATGCTCATATCCAGCGTGCAAGTCACCTCAATACAGCACTATGATGTGCAAATCCGGGGTTTCAAACCCTCAGGATATCATTTACAAGTATTACTCACATCGAACCGGCGAAATCTCAAGCTCGCGATGCCTTTACCACTCAATTCAGCCTCCTCGCGCGTCGAATCTAACCAAAATCAGAGCGAATAGATCACACTATTCCAAGGGAACAATACCCAATCGAAAACAATTAAAATATAATAAAAATCTCAAAACTAGCAAAACTTGAGCCCCGGGCCCGCTTCTCGAAAAATTACAAAACTCACATTATCGGATTCCTCGTCTCGCCACGAGTTCATACATACCAAGAACTCCCAAATCCGAGCTCAAATGACCTAACAAATTCCAAATTTGAAATATCAAAAACTCAAGCCCTAGCTTCACCCTCTTTTGATGAATTTAAACCCATTTTCATATTAAATCTAACATAATTTCATGTATTTAGGCCAAGGAACTTACCTCCAATCAATCCTCCTTGAATCCCTCTTCAATTTTCCCCAAAGAGCTCTCAAAATACTCAACAATAGAGGGAAAATGACAAACTGGCGGATGAAATGAAATTATAACATTCTGTCCAGCACTGCAAATCCTTCTTCGCGTTCGCGTTCATTACACCACGTTCCCGAAGGCCAATTTCCCAGGACCTTCGCGTTTGCGTGTCTTGCTACGCGTTCGCGTAGACCAACTGTTCCTAGCCCCAATTTCCTTCTACGCATTCGCGGTCACTCTGCCGCGTTCGCGTAGCTTCCTGGACCCATACCGACGCGTTAGCGGCTTCCCCATCGCGTTCGCGAAAGCCAAAGTCACAGCCTCCAATTTTTCCTCTCCGTGTTCGCGAAGGAGGAGACCAGATACCAGCAACAAGCAGTTCAAAATTTCCAAAAATGACCCGTTGGGCATCCGAAACACACCCGAGGCCCCCGATACCTCAACCAAAAGCACCAACATATCTTAAAACATTATTCAAACTTGCTCCAATCATCAAAACACATCAAACAACAATAAAATCATCAATTCTCATCGGATTCAAGACTAAGTTCTTTTAAAACTTCCGAAACATGCATTCGATCAAAAATCCAACCAAACGACGTCTGAATGACCTGACATTTTGCACACGCATCACAAATCACATATCGAAGCTATAGCAACTCTCGGAATTCCATTCCGACCCTCGGATCAAAATCTCACCTATTAACCGGAATTCGCCAAAATACTAACTTCGCCAATTCAAACCTAATTCTACACCGGACCTCCAAAATCAATTCCGATCACGCTCCTAAGTCACAAATCAACCCCTAAAGCTAACCGAATCATCGGAAATTACATCTGAGCCCTCTAACTCCATAGTCAACATTCGGTTGACTTTTATAACTTAAGCTTTCCTTAAAGAGACTAAGTGTCTCATATCAAAACCAATCCAAATCAACTCTAACACACCATATACCGATAACGAAACATGAAGAAGCATGAAATGGGAGAAACTGAGCAATAACACATGAGACGACGGGTCGGGCCGTCACATCCTCCCCAACTTAAGCAAATGCTCGTCCTTGAGCGTACCTAGAGTTGTACTAGAAGCAACCCAATAGCTGAAAGCCCTTACCAAGCATATACCCGGGTTGATCCCTCGTCACCCGATCTCGCATAGGCCCAATAACACAACATAGCTAAAATTTCACAGTCCATCTAGACCATAAACCGTAGAACCACATTGCACTTTCCAAAGTCATACTCAAGATCAGAACATCACGTCTATATTCAGAATAGACCCGAACCAGCTATAATACCCCATACCTGCAACCTCAGGTGGGACCATATGATATACCACATAATCCAAACACTCGAAATGATAGACTCACTTCACAGCAGCTGCCCACAATAAACAATTACCGATAGAAAACCCCTTTATTAGCTAAAGTCTTATTCCAACACTTTTATATACTGCCAACAACAAGTGAAACACGTGATAAATTGTAACCATTCCTCAGATCAACCATTCATGAAACCACTACCCTCTGACTAATACCACAACAGATTTTCGGGCCAAACCTCGATATCATCCCTCTAACTAGTTGAAATCCAATCTGTTCGTATTCATTAATGACTCCAATGACCACTCCGAATCAAACACACCCCTCTGGGGATATGACACCTCAATACATGCCTAAGTCACAACTTGCATAATACACGCACCAATAAGAAACGGTCCAAACATACTCAAATCATGATAAATGACTCAAACGAAAGAGTTGTACCTCAAACTCATCAGTACCATCACAACACAAGCCTGAGACCACGTCTCATGTCATAGAATAGAACATATGAATCTACCCCGAAAGTTCATATCTTCACGTAGCCTCGCTACAATGCGCGATCCTATCCAAACACTGTTACACATGAAACACCTCAAGTCACTTTGCTCAAAATTGACAGCCACGCACAATTTGATGTCTGAAACCAAAGCAATTCATTACATCCACGGTGAAACCAATAACATATGACACGCAACCTGATAGGCCATAACCAATACTCCATTTATCGAGCAACACTCAATTACTCCTCCCGCTCAACTTTCTCTATGAATCCTCAATAGAACCGCACCATACGTGCCCAAATCCAACAAATCATGATGCCTCACAGCACAGAAAGCAACTCATAGATCTCCCCAAATCACCAACCAGTTCAAGAACAATTGAATCAACTTATCCCTCAATAATACGACTCGGGACTAACCAAGCTAACGCAAGCTAAATACGTAGCCACATTGGACTGCCAACGAACTCAATACCAAGAAGCCTGAAGCTGCTCCTTCCACTACTATAACTCCTGCCGGAGCTGTACGACATGGTGCCCGGCACCAAATAAATACTGAAATCTACAATCTCGCCCGGCGACATGCCCCGCCACAAGAAATGCACCTAAAACGTCCCTCAATACCGGAACTGAATCAATGGTAGAACCCTCTGCACTGACATCCGCCACGAAGGCCCAATCAAGAAAAGCAATCCTTCCCAGCCGTCCGCTGGCCTTTGGAATACAACACACTCTGCTATAACATAATCTGATGCACCTCGCCAGGCGGCCTGTGGCATTTTCCGACATAACCCATAGCACAATAGTCTAGAATAACCCAACACTGAGACAACTAGTCTACACCCCAATATCATATCCAGAATCTAATGTACCAAGCAAAGAAAGATCCACTCGGACTTCCTAATCCCAATAGCCACTAACGGTACCAATACACACGATCCACAACCACTACTTAGCCTGAACTTGAGAACTCCCAGTCTCCAACTCCATATAGCACACGAATCACTGTACCTGATCCCAAATTTCGCGATATGAATACATATTACATCTCAAGTGCCCAATCATTCCACGAAAAGATATTCTTAAAATTCTCCTATGCTATCAAACAAACTCAGATATCAGCAGTCGACCTAGCAAGAAAGTGCCGCAATACCACCAAAGTATCATCATTCTAATAACATTACCCTTCTTTCGAGACATATACTCTTGTCATATCACTTCTAATTAGCAGTATCATTTCCTTGGTCATCTGAGGCTACCTGTTGCCTAAGAGTTTTATGAACGTCTTTTCAGAACTGAACTGTAACTCATCTAGCCAAGAACTTTCGTTGATCCCTTTTGAAAGAAAATAATCACATATCACATGCTTCGCATGCCCGTAGAAAGATATATACATCTCCAAACCACGGTAAAACCCAGCAAGAACATCTCTGCCAATTCCATTTGTACAAGCTAAACTGTCAGGACTGAATCCTTCTATCCAAACCAAGCTAAGCAAGCTGTCAGAACTCAAAAGCTCTGCCGCATAGTACCTGTAAGGGTTCATTACCTCGAACACCTACAAAGAATTAATCATATCCTTACCATACCGATTCGGTCTACTATCAAGCTATTCCATCTATCTAATTTCCTTTCTAATTCATCATCAACATGATTTCCCTCTTGTTGTAGCACCGCAATGCCTCAACCCAGGTTTACCACACGAGACTCGAACATAAGAGCACACTGTCTAAGGCTCATAAGCTACTGAATACTCTCTTAATGCTTCCTAGAAATACCACGTTCCAGAACACTTTACTTGAAGAACTTCCTGCAAATCTGAATTCGCTTCCTTTACTTCCCAGGTACCGACACTTAAGATCCCATAATCACAGAAAAACACCACGAGTCTTGACTTTTTTCAATGAAACACATTCTCTAACCACATACACGACCTTAAGGAACCTGATTGTTACATGTAGAATCTTGAACACATTAGAACCATTCTCAAGAGTCATCCACTCTTATTCAAACTGCCAATTACCTGACTTAACGAACAGAACCACTCGTGCCTCATAACACTCTGACACTGTATAATATGATCTCATACCGATACAAACAACCATCTTCCTTCACTATACACTGAGCATTCCTTATCATCAACAGAAGACGTCCTATTATTCCCACACATCTACGAAGCACCATATAACCTTTGTCAAAATTTTGCTTCACTCGTGCCATCCTCAGCTCAATTTCTACAACTTGGACTGATCCGCCAGCATACCTCGAAACGGAACCAACATAGCACATAATTGTGCGATCAGCTAATCAACAGCAACCTCCCCAACTTGGCTCGAAGCCATCTATCAGGACACACTCAATAACCCATAATGCTTTTACCCTAATGATGCCACAATATCATAGTGAGATTAACTCAAATCATCTACTGCTTTATGAAAACACAGATCATCTGGTACTGTAATCCTCTACAAATCTCTCATTCATCCCCACATCAGTTGACTCCACCCTCTTGAACGACCCGAATTTATCAAATTTCAACACGTACTCTTCAATTACACAGGAGGTCTTCTAACAATATACATAAGAATCGTACCACTTAAGAACACTCCGCAGGAAATAACCCACCTGCTTCGTCTTAGTTTAGTATTTCAGCACATCTTCCACCATCATACACATAACACAGCCATTTAGTCTTCCTGAGTCTGAACTCATACCGCCACACGTATTGCACTTGACTTTCCAACTAGGAGATACGAAAATATTCTTCACGCGCCCACAACTCGGGACTACACAACAGATCATAATAGGAATCGAACACTTAACAGTTCATTTATTATCCAGCAAACTTCTTCATCACTACCAAGGCATTTAGATACACCCCGCAGTACTAACATACTCATCACTTGGATATCCAACCGCCATTCCGGCTAATAAGGACAATACCGAACATACAAGTTCAAAACACTTGCTCACACAATTAGCACCTCGGTGCTCAAGCCATAGGCAAAGATCCAGCCTCAAGTCCTCCAGACTGGCCCAACATCAAACTCACGGAGATCACATCCGCCCCCCGATCGGGTAATCACAAGCCATCAAGGCACATACAATGTTGAGCGCTCATGTGCGCATACAAACGTGTGGAAGGAATTTCAAGAGTTATCTTCCAAGCTGAATCAAGTACGCACGATAAGAATTCCAAGAATGGGAAGTTTTCCTAAAGGTTCAGCAACCTCTCAACGATAAATACAGACGTCTCTGTACCAATCCGCGAGACTCTACTAAACATGCTCATGACTCGTGAGACCTAGTAACCTAGGCTCTGATACCAACTTGTCACGACCCAATTTCCAAACCCGGTCGTGATGGCGCCTCTCATGAAGACAAGGCCAGCCAACTAACCCAAATCGTCTCTCTTTAACAATTATTAAACATAAACGAATAGATCAATATAGCTTAACGACAGCAATAATAAGTATTAACAACCCAACACAACCCGACCGGGGTGTCAAAAGTCACGATCATATAAGGAAGTCCGATCTCAACTACAGGGCCAACAATATATAAAAAAAATAAAAATCTGGAATCAAAAGACGTAGACCGGTGCAGCGAACGCTGGCAGTCACCTTGCTCAGCCACAAGAGTAGTACCTCCAATCAGCTAATAACCCGCAACCGGGTGAACAACACCTGCAACTGCAGACAAGGTGCAGGGAGTAAAGTGACTACTCCAACTCAGTGAGTAATAAGAGTAAATAATAACTGAGCAGCAAGAAAACACGTATAACAGATCATCATGTTGTATAGAACCAGTGCAAAACCCCTTTAGAAATCAGTGAAATATGTGAAATCCTTGAAAAATATCTTGGTTCAGTTTAAACCTCTTTTGAAAATATTCTTTTCAACAGTTGTAAAAATAATCTCAATCAAATAGTGTCGCTATACATAGAACCTCGCCCATCGGGCCTTATTCTCGCTCGTGGTCAGCCATTGTTACCTGACCACACGGTGTCATTCCTGGCTAGTCGTTGTTACCTGACCAAACGTATAATTCAGTGTCATTGTTACCACTTTCTGAAAGTCATCCTCTTTAGGAGTGATCAGATAATACCATAACAGCAGATAGATATCTCAAAAAATATAACAAATAACAAATAATGAACAAATGCATAAATGCAATGCAGTGGATATGATGGTACATTCTAGTACCCACTGCGGCGTGCAGTCCGATCCACTTAATGTCGACGGCACTCACTGGGGGTGTGTACAGACTCCGGAGGGGCTCCTATAGCCCAAGCGCAATATCAAGCCATCTCGTGGCATCAATTAATTCCTGGTCAGTCATTGTTACCTGACCGGTCAGTCATTGTCTGACCAATTTACATCATACAATGTCACTGTTACCACAATTTCAAATCACTGTTGCGGCACGCAGTCCGATCCATGCTCAGTCCAGGAATCATCATAAGACCCTTGGGCATTTATAAAACAGTAGTTCTCAGCCCGAATTATCATTTAAAATATCACTTGAGTTTTCAAAACTTAGGTGTGTGGCTGAGTTTGCAAAACAGTATATAAAACCTTGGACTGAAGCCAAATGATATGCAAAATATGCTAAAACAGTAATATCAATCCCCGAAGGATTCACATACTTGGCACGAAGCCCAAACATGGCAATCAGCCCAAATTATGATGATAACAAGTAGTTTCAGTCAAATATGTGGTAAAAATCAACAACCGGGATGGACCAAGTCACAATCCCCAACGGTGCTCTACCCCACGCTCATATCCAGCGTGCAAGTCACCTCAATACAGCACTATGATCTGCAAATCCGGGGTTTCAAACCCTCAGGATATCATTTACAAGTATTACTCACCTCGAACCGGCGAAATCTCAAGCTCGCGACGCCTTTTCCCCTCAATTCGGCCTCCTCGCGCGTCGAATCTTACCAAAATCAGAGCGAATACATCACACTATTCCAAGGGAACAATACCCAATCGAAAACAATCAAAATATAACAAAAATCTCAAAACTAGCAAAACCCGAGCCCCGGGCCCGCTTCTCGAAAAATTACAAAACTCACATTACCGGATTCCTCGTCTCACCACGAGTTCATACATACCAAGAACTCCCAAATCCGAGCTCAAATGACCTATCAAATTCCAAATTTGAAATATCAAAAACTCAAGCCCTAGCTTCACCCTCTTTTGATGAATTTCAACCCAATTTCATATTAAATCTAACATAATTTCGTGTATTTAGGCCAAGGAACTTACCTCCAATCAATCCTCCTTGAATCCCTCTTCAATTTTCCCCAAAGAGCTCTCAAAATACTCAACATTGGAGGAAAAATGACTAAAACTCGCGGATGAAATGAAATTATAACATTCTGCCCAGCAATGCAAATCCTTCTTCGCGTTCGCGTTCATTACACCGCGTCCGCGAAGGCCAATTTCCCAGGCCTTTCGTCTTCGCGTGGCTTGCTACGCGTTCGCGTAGACCAATTGTTCCTAGTCCCAATTTCCTTCTATGCGTTCGCGGTTACTCAACCGCGTTCGCGTAGCTTCCTGGACCCACACCTACGCGTTTGCGACTTCCCCATCGCGTTCGCGAAATCCAAAGTCACAGCCTCCCATTTATCCTCTTCGCATTCGTGAGACTCCCCTCGCATTCGCGAAGGAGGAGACTAGATACCAGCAACCAACAGTTCAAAATTTCCAAAAATGACCCGTTGGGCATCCGAAACACACCCGAGGCCCCCGGGACCTCAACCAAAAGCACCAACATATCTTAAAACATTATCCAAACTTGCTCCAATTATCAAAACACATCAAACAATACTAAAATCATCAATTCTCATTGGATTCAAGGCTAAGTTCTTTTAAAACTTCTGAAACACGCATTCGATCAAAAACCCAACCAAACGATGTCCGAATGACCTGAAATTTTGAACACACATCACAAATCACATATTGAAGCTACAGCAACTCTCGGAATTCCATTCCGACCCTCGGATTAAAATCTCACCTATCAACTGGAATTCGCCAAAATACTAACTTCGCCAATTCAAGCCTAATTCTACACCAGACCTCCAAAATCAATTCTGATCACGCTCCTAAGTCACAAATCAACCCTCGAAGCTAACCGAATCACCGAAAATTACATCCGATCCCTCTAACTCCATAGTCAACATTCGATTGACTTTTCCAACTTAATTTTTACTTAAAGAGACAAAGTGTCTCATTTCTTATCAAAACCAATCCAAATAAATTCTAATACACCACATACCGATAACGAAACATGAAGAAGCATGAAATGGGAAAAACTGAGCAATAACACATGAGACGACGGGTCGGGTCATCACAGTAAGTTCACTCGGCTTGAAATCTCGTAGGGATTTTTCAGAATGTAATTAAGGCGTAACTAAGGTAGGAAATGTTGTAATATAAGGGGTTCATCTTTCCTTAAGCACTCCATTTTCTCTTTTTTGGCTCATGTTTTGCTGACTCTTTGAGGCTTTTTCTTTTTCCTTATGGGAATTGGCATCATTCTTTCTTGGTCATGATGTTCATTTTCCCCTTATTTGTTTTCTCCATGCTTTACATCGTTGCTTTTCTCTGAATCCCTTCAACTTTTCAACTTATTCACTTTCTATTTGCATTTTTCTTTTGTTCTTTCTTTATTTTTATTTTGCCTTTTCTTTTCTTCACTTCTTTTCTCTCTTTTTTGTGCCTTGATACCAATTTCCAAACTTCTCGTCTCTCCCTCAAACTTATGTTTTAGCCAGTTATTTTTCAAGAGTGTTAAGGAAAGCTTGGGTGCCAAGAGAGGGTCACTACAAAATGGGTAAAGGCTTGTAACGTGGTTATCAAATGAGAAAGGTCTTGATCTCAAATGGGTTGACTAGGGATAGCAACATTTGTGGGCCATGGAAAAACTCAAGCGGGTCAAGGAGAGCATACAATCACTTTTCAAGCCCAGCAAAACTTAGAATTTTGCCTAAAAATACATTCGGAGCAAGTTCTAGACCATTCGCATGGGTACTTGTACTTGCAACAAAAGATCTCACCTCACACAACTGGATTGTTAAAGAGGATTGAATTGAGAGCCCACAACAACCATATTCAAGATTGAAAATCACTAATGGTTCAACTAAACCACTCGATGATTTCTTAAGTCAACACAAGAATTAGAAGGCCACTAACTAGAGTTATTTCTTTCCAAGAACTTGTTTTTAATCATAAGCATGTAGTTAAGTGTGTTGGTACCAAGTGAAGCATGCTTGACCCTTATAGTTTTACTCAATTAGGTTCTCTTATTCATTATTACTACTATTTTTACCTGAACATAAAAAAACAGACTCAATCCTTTAAGAAGTTTGTCACGGCATCCATCGTTGGGAAGAGTCACCCAGTTAACCACCTTTGGAAAGAACCGTGGCATTAAGAAAACCAACGGCTTATTGATCACTTAAACATGAAAGGAAACTACTAAATTAGAAAGAACCTATTAAAGTAAATAATAATCTATTAGACTAAATATTGACTGTTAAGATAGTAAAATATAGAAGCTATAAAGTAAACTACTAAAAGCATAAATGAATATACAAGATGAAAGGGGGAGAAAATAAAATATATACATCAATAGAGAGAGAAGAAAATGTACATAAATAAAAAGGAACAGAAAATGAAAAATAAAAACAAGGAAGGGATAGAGTATAGAGGACTCCCTATGTGGTCTTGGACACCTTTGTGTCCATAGCAACGTTACCGCCCTCAAGCTCCTCCAACTGGATATCATCATCCTCTGTTTGGGGAGTGGTTGGGTTGAAGAACATTTGTCACACCGCCTCAGCAATGTGGGCAACGAGGTCTGGCTCCTCAGATTGGCCAGCTGGTGCCACTGATGCTGATGGTGCTGCTGGGTGTACTGGTATGGACGCCCCCTTTTTTCCAGAACCGGGTTCGGAATCACGTATACGACATTCGAGAGGACAACTCTATTCCCTTGCAAGAATTGGTTTTTTTTGTTATGAGTTTGAAGAGTCCCAGCCTAATGATTAAGTGCATTAGGATACTAAAAGTTATTTTAGTTGAAAAACCAGAGTTCGGGTAAGGGCTACAAATTATCTCGAGGGGAAGGTGTTAGGCACCCCTCAAGATCCACTAGTGTGGTTCCCGGCCATGTTACAATTGTGACTTTAAATTCAAACAACAAGTAAAAAAGCAAGAATTACAAATACGAGGGGGATTTCATATAATAGTTTCAAATAATTTGAAATTAAAACGAAGTTAAAGAAGCTGAAATTTGAGAAGAAAGTAGTTTTAAAATTTAGAATAAACGAGTGAAGAGAGGAAAAATTTCACATAATTACTGGAGGTAATTAAAGTTAAAAATTAGTTAAAGAAGCTAAAATTTGAGAAAAGCAATTTTCGAAATAAAAATAAACAGGTAAAGGGAGAGGGGTCCTATGTTTATAAATAATATGGATCACCCCACACAACACCCGGTAACCGTTTATACATGCGGTGTTATCGCGTGGTCATCATATCCATATCTACCCTTCCCGCCTCATTAAGGTATTAAAGTGCGGAATGTCTCGTTACTTATTACATGCTAGTACTCGTCCTAATCCTATCAGTCCCGAAGGAATTTGGACTACTAGTCCTAAAGGGAGAGGGGTTTGGGGCCTTTTGAGAGTTTTCAAAGGACAAAATACTAGGGCGTCAATCAAAACACATAATGCAAGTAAAGGGGACAGCAAATAAGCAAGTAGGGCTCAAATAAGCCTCCTAAAATCAGACAAAGCCATAGAGTTTAGCATGTCTTGCACGTACCGGTTTAGTCTTAAATTAAATTAAAGCGATAAGCGGACTGGTTCAACACATATTTTTAGACAGGAAGTTTGTATTAGGCTCACTCGAATGCAGTTGTCTAAGACTGATCCAGTTGATTAGTTAACCCTTTGTCTATGTGTTGGATAGAACTACTAATTTTTTTAAAACACAAGTTGATTTTAAAGAAAAATTATGGAGTAAAAATAGATTTCAGAAAAGGGTACTGGTCTGTTACAAAAGTGGTTTAACAACTAAAACGAGTTTCAGAAGGCAGACTGGTTAGGAAAAAGAGTTGCCAATTTTTAACAAAAGAACTGAGTTGCAGACTGATTAGAAGAGATTTGTCAGATAAATATAAAGAAATGACTTTAGGCAAATTTGAAAAAAAAGTTTACCAGAGTCAACGAGAGAGTAAGTTTAAGAAAGATTACATTGATTTGATTATGAGAAAAGTTTTAAGAGTTCAGAAAGGGTGTAGGGAGTCGTTTGTTTTAGTAAAATCGATACTGTTTTAAACAAGTGAGACATCTCTGGTTTGGAATCCCTATAGGCATGCTTTCTATACGCTATTGCTTCTTGATACCTTTTCAAACACTAATAGAAGCCTTATAAACAATGATATCTATATATGCTATTTCATTATTAAACCTAATTGTTTCCCTGATGACGTTCTTATATGCAGAGATGCAAACCCCTATAGGCATGGTATCTATATGCATGGTTGCAGAATTCTGAAGTTAAATCCTATAGGCATGCTTTCTACGTGTGAAACTGCACAACTTAGAAATAAAATCCTATAGGCATGTTTTCTACCCTTTGTGCATAAAAGTAAACCCCCTCCCTTTTTTCATTAAAGCCCCATGCGTTTATACAAATTATTACAGACCAGTAGAACAAGACTGAAATTAAAAGTACATCAGAAGCTATCCGCTACATTCGAGCAGCCTAATTAAGACTTAGTGTTTAATAATATGAGATTGAACCACTTCCGAGATCAAGATTTCCAAAGCCTTCTCTTATCTAGGGTGTTTCAAAGATCCAAGGAGTTTCAGGAACCCCAGGCAGTGCTTACACCCAAGATATTAATTAGAAACTGAATTAAAGTGCAGTGTGGAAGAGCCAACCCTCAAGTGTCCAAGTTCAGAGGGAGCTCATGGGTCCCAAGGCAAGGCTCACAAGAGGGGGGTAGAACCTAAGTTCTAAGAGGGAGTTAGGGGATGCCAAGGTAGGTTGGTGGTCATACCTAACCATGAGGTAGGCAGGCACACCCCTGACCAAGCCTGTTCAGCCAACAAATAAGAGCACAGACCTATTGAAGGTCAAACTATGGTCTGGACAATGATTAGAACACTGTCAGACCAAGGTCCCAAGCTCGGTACATATAAAGGGGAATGGGAATGGGAATTAAAAGAGTTTAGGACTCAGGGAGTCCAGCCAATATACATGAATAACAATGTCAAGTGTTGTCTTGTTTCTGAACCATAACTCAACATACAAAAGGGATTTGGGGATAGGGACTCATGTAGGAGCATAGCAAAGAAACAAACCAACTTAAAAATTTACATTATGGAAGCAGTAAGCCAAACAAAGAATGGACCAAAAAAATAAACACATAGGGGAGTGGCAGAAATTATACAAAGGTAACATACCAGTTGCAGAAGAAGCAAGCGAAGAAAAGCATGATACTTTCAAGCCAAACCATAATCAAAAAGAACCTTTATGCTTGTGAGTTCAGAGAACCTGAATGCTTAAAAATATAAGTGAATTTGAGAGTAAGAAGTAATGACTTGTTCGTGTGTTCGAACTCCCTTTTGAAAGGGAAAAAGTACATGTATTTATAGTTTTTAAAAACGAGTAAAAAGTGAGGTAATAAGCCACAGACATGGAAACAATAACTAATCAGATTCAATTACACCAGTAATTGCCCTTAATTAAGGGGTCACTTGTTAACGGGCAATGATAGGTTTAAAATAAGGAAAGAGGTAGATTGGTTATTGCCATAAAAGGAGTAGTAAAACAATACAGCAAGTGATTAAGTCCAAGTACAGGAATATACTTATTTTGAGAAAGGATTCAGTAAGGCAAAAATAAGGAAATAAATCAATTAACCCTTAACATGCAAAGGAAATCAGAATTTCACAAGGAAAAGTTTTAGAAATCAGTCACGAGTTTGAAAATCAATCACAGAAGGGACTCAGTATATAAATGAAGTGCACAAGTAATAGGCATGTGAGGCCAAGCTATGTCAAGAGGAAACAACATACAGTAATAGCACAGAATTAATAAACAACAAGCATTCATAGCATGATAGTCACGTAGGTCATTGGCTTAGTAATAGAGAAAAAGATCAGAAGCATGCAAAAGTCAAGTGAGAACATTTCTGAAAACATAGTCAAGTCTGACAAGTAGCAAGAACTCAGATTCAAAGGAATCACATAATGAAAAGGGATGATGAAACAAAGGAATTTCAAATCAAGTTAGGCAATTTCAAACAGATGCAATGCACTAGCAACTTCAGGAACTCGCATAAACTCTAAAGAAATTAGGGTTTTCAACACTGAAAAGATGATAAACAAATTAAACAAACAACAAATAGTTTCAGATTCTCAAACAAATCCAAAAATTAAGGATTTCAAAACCTAGAGATGATAAGCAAATGAATCGAACAAAATATTAGCAAACAGACTCAGAAACCCTAATTTGAAATCAAAAACTTTTTGAAAGGGAAATTTGGGGAGAACACTTGAAATGTTAAATATAACATAGATCTAGCACAGATCTAAACAAATAAATGGAAAAGAACCTTGAATAAGCTAGGGTTTCTGAGAACCCTAGAAATGAGAAAGGCTTGGAAGAAACAAGATCAGATCCGGAGTCGATAAGGTCGGAATCAGGCTCAGAAGGCTAAGACACGCCGGAGCGAGGCCGGAGATGATTGGAAACCTTGAATCGATGAATATCTTAGTAAAGGGCCTCGAAGTCTGGCCTCGAACCTTCAGGCATAAGGCACGTGAGAGTAGTAGGAGGTGAGTATAGGTCGTCTATGGCTTGAGCGGCCATGAATTCCGGTGAGTTTGGAGTTGAAAGCGGTAGAAAACGATTAGAGTTTCGAGAGAGTTTGAGAGCGTTTGAGAGAAAAGGGGGTTAGAGGCGGCGTCTGAGGAGAAATGAGGTATGGTAAGGGGTCGTTTGAAATTAAAAAAGGAAAGGGGGGACGGTGGCCATTGATCTAAATGATCAACGGCCAAGATTAAAAAGGGTTATGGGTTGGGTCAGTTAAATGGGTATTGGGTCGGGTAATTGGGTTTAAATTGGGGTGCCAATTTGGGCTGAAATTGAAATGAAATTTAGGCTAGATTTTAAATAGCCAATTTTTCCCCGTTTATTTTATAAAAAATGGTAATAATGGTTTTAAAAATAAATTAAAAATACTGAGTAAACAAATATTACATAAATATTAACTTAAAAATACTGGAACTAATTTTTTAATTATAAAATTCTATTAATCACAAAATAGGTTATAATTGCAATTATATGCAATTTAGCTTTAAAATGCCAAATAAATTAGTAAAAATATGCAAAAAAATTACCTTAATTATATCTTGGTGCAAATGTGAGAATAAAATGAATTATTCACCAAAAATAATAATTTTGGGAATAATTATTGGATTTTATTGTATTAAAATAGGCAATAAATTAGTTTAAAAATCATTAAAAATGCCAAAACTCTTGGGTGTGCTTATATATGCACATATATGCTATTTTGGGAAGTATTTTGGGTATAAAATTATCTAGGGAAAAATTGGGTATCAACAGCTGCCCCTCTTTACCCGGGAAGGATGAAAGAGTTGTCGGGTAAATATATGATGGCAAATTTTGACCGGAAGCGTTGATTTGTAAAGAATTTCACCGAGCTCTGGTTTTTGAGCTGCTTATATATCCCTGGTTTTACAGGAATCAGGCCGTATGTAGTTCAGGAACCATTTACGGATTATGCCAATGGAGATTCGAAAGAGACAGACATGATGTTTAGGTGGCAAGAGGTATTTGAAGTCTGATCGATTGCGGGAACCGGAGCGGGATCGCTCCTGCTGAGACGGCCATTCCTAGTCGGTGTACTTGCAAGTGAGCAATACGGGCGTATACCTTGCATAAACTTAAACGTGATGAAAGTTCCCGTTGGACCATGAATGATGTCTTCGGACGGTTAGGATGACGTCCTGGGCCATGAAGCGCAAAATGAAGGATTCGCAGGCTATGAAGTGATGTTCTCGGGCAATGATAATGGTGCCTCCGAACCATGATGCCTTTGAATAATGATGTGCAGGATAAAAAAAATGGGGGTCCTCGGACCATGGCATAGTGTTCTCGGGCTTATGAAGATGATGCCTCCGAACAATGATGCCCTCGGACGGTTTGGCGGTATTTCAGCCCATGAAATGCAAGATTTGGCGGTATTTCAGCCGATGTGAAGGATAAATCTAAATGGCGCTATTTCAGCCAACAGGAATTTAAATAAAATTGGTGATGTTTCAGCTGATGCAGAAAATGTAAATGGCGATATTTCAGCTGTCAGAAATTTAAATAAAGAGGCGATGTTTCAGTTGATGTAAAAATGTAAATAGCGATATTTCAGCCATCAGAAATTTAAATAAAGCGGCGATGTTTCTGTTGATGTAAAAATGTAAATGGCGATATTTAAGACGATACCGAGAATTAAATAAAGTTGGTGATATTTCAGCCGATAAGGAAGGATAATTATAAATGGCGATATTTCAGCCGATAAAGATTTAAACAAAAATTGGCGATGTTTCAGCCATGCAAGATTTAGATGAAGCCGGCGGTATTTCAGCCGATACAAATAGATGTGGCGATATTTCAACCATACAGGTGGAGGTAGAGCTTAACCTCAGAAGGCAGAAAGGTAGCCTTATGCAATGCAAGAAAATGCAGGATGGAGAGAGTGCTTAGTCTCGAAAGGCAGAAAGGTAGCCTTATGCAATGCAAGAAAATGCATGATGGAGACAGTGCTTAGTCTCGAAAGGAAGAAAGGCAGGCTTATGAAATGCAAGAAAATGTAGGATGGAGACAGTGCTTAGTCTCGAAAGGCAGAAAGGTAGCCTTATGCAATGCAAGAAAATGTAGGATGGAGACAGTGCTTAGTCTCGAAAGGCAGAAAGGTAGCCTTATGCAATGCAAGAAAATGCAGGATGGAGACAGTGCTAAGTCTCGAAAGTCAGAAAAGTAGACAGTGCTTAGTCTCAAAAGGCAGAAAGGTAGCCTTATGCAATGCAAGAAAATGCAGGATGGAGACAATGCTTAGTCTCGAAAGGCAGAAAGGTAGCCTTATGCAATGCAAGAAAATGTAGGATGGAGACAGTGGTGAGATCTCTTAGCTGAGAGTTGATTACGATATCGTGACTGTTGGGGAGGTTGTGTACGGATAGCGATTACGAATAAGTGATAATTCTGAGAAGTTGCATTCTTGAGAAAGTATGCGTATATAAATATACCTGACGATATTTCAAGTCGATTTCCTGCATCCAAAGAAAAATTATGAGTTTTGTAAGGGGGAAAGGTTAGTTCGTTTTCCCCTAGCTTCTGGCGTTGTGTATCATTGGGGTAGCGTCGCTAAACAACAGCAATTCAAACAATAGTTATGCATGATTTAGTAAATATAACGTAAGTATACAATCGAAAATAGCTTTCTTTAGATGAACCAACGACTGCAATACGGTTGAAGGCATTGCAACCTCTCTCGCTCCAGAATTTTGAGGGTCCTCCTCAAAATTCTGCCGCAGTTTACTGGGTTGGCACTTCTGATGGCTGCGTTGAACAATTGAAAAATCAACTTCGGAATTTTGAGGCTCCTTCTCAAAATTCTGCCCCAATTTACTGAGGTGGCATTCCTGACGATGAATGGCTGAAAACTAACTTCGAAATTTTGATGGTCCTCCTCAAAATTCTGCCCCAGTTCCAATAGCAGGGGGAAATGAAATTTTTATTAAATTGTGACCGAACCCATAGGGCTGCCTACGTATTCCCTCTTAAACGAGAATCAGGTCAGGCGTAGTTCAAATTACATCATAAAGAAATCATAGTGGTTACATATAGTATCGTTTCACTGCCTCTGAATTGATTGGCTTTGGCCAGACTTCTCCGTCCATCTCTGCAAGAATAATGGCTCCTCCAGTTAGAACCCGGTGAACCATGTACGGACCTTGCCAGTTGGGAGAAAATTTCCCTTTGGCTTCACCTTGATGTGGGAATATTTTCTTCAACACCAGCTGCCCCGGTGTAAACTTCATTGGCTTAACTCTTTTGTTGAAGGCTCTGGACATTCTGTTCTGATACAACTGACCATGGCAAACTACATTCATCCTTTTCCCATCTATGAGGGCTAACTGCTCATAGCGACCTTTTACCCATTCTGTGTCATCCAACTCTGCTTCTTGTATGATCCTCAAGGAGGGAATTTCTACCTCGACGGGGATGACAACCTTTGTACCATAAACCAGCATGTAGAGAGTTTCTCGGGTAGATGTGCGGACTGTGGTGCGGTATCCCAGTAAGTCGAATGATAATTTCTCATGCCATTGTTTATGACTTTTGATCATCTTCCTTAGTATCTTTTTTATATTCTTGTTGGCTGCCTCTATAGCTCCATTCATCTGAGGCCTGTAGGCTGTAGAGTTCTAGTGTTTGATCTTGAATGTCTCACACATTGCTTTCATCAAGCCGTTGTTGAGATTGGAACAATTATCGGTGATGATTGATTCCGGAATTCCGAATCGGCAAATAATATGGTCATGGGCAAAATCTGCCACAACTTTCTTAGTCGCTGCCCTGTTGTCGACGCCCCCTTTTTATTCAAAACCGGGTTCGAAACCGGATATATGACATTCGGGAGGACAACTCTATTCCCTTGCGAGAATTGGGTTTTTTGTTTTGAGTTTTAAAAGTCGCCACCTAATGATTAACTGCATTAGGACACTAAAAGTTATTTTAGTTGGAAACCTGAGTTCGGGAAAGGGCTAAAAATTATCTCGAGGGGAAGGTGTTAGGCACCCCTCAAGATCCAGTAGTGTGGTTCCCGGTCATGTTACAATTGTGACTTTAAGTGCAAACAACAAGTAAACAAGCAAGAATTACACATACGAGGGGGTTTTCATATAATAGTTGCAAATAATTTGAAATTAAAACGAAGTTAAAAAAGCTGAAATTTGAGAAGAAAGTAGTTTTCAAATTCAGAATAAACGAGTAAAGAGAGGGAAAATTTCACATAATTACTGGAGGTAATTGAAGTTAAAAAGCAGTTAAAGAAGATGAAATTTGAGAAAAGCAGTTTTCGAAATAAAAATAAACAGGTAAAGGGAGAGGGGTCATATGTTTATAAATAATATGGATCACCCCATACAACACCCGGTAATCGTTTATACACGTGGTTTTATCGCGTGGTCATCATATCTATATCTACCATTCCCACCCCATTAAGGTATTAAAGCGCGGAATGTCTCGTTACTTATTCCATGCTAGTACACGTCCCAATCCTACCAGTCCCGGAGGCATTTAGACTACTAGTCCTAAAGGGGGAGGGGTTTGGGGCCTTTTGAGAGTTTTCAAAGGAAAAAATACTAAGGCGTCAATCAAAACACATAATGCAAGTAAAGGGGAAAGCAAATAAGCAAGTAGGGCTCAAATAAGCCTCCTAAAATAAGATAAAGCCATAGAGTTTAGCATGTCTTGCACGTACTGGTTTAGTCTTAAATTAAATTCAAGCGATAAGCGGACTGGTTCAAGACATGTTTTTACACAGGAAGTCTGCATTAGGCTCACTCGAATGCAGTTGTCTAAGACTGATCCAGTTGATTAGTTAACCCTTTGTCTATGTGTTGGATAGAACTACTGATTTTTTAAAAACACAAGCTGATTTTAAAGAAAAATTATAGAGTAAAAATAGGTTTCAGAAAAGGGTACTGGTTTGTTACAAAAGTGTTTAACAACTAAAACGAGTTTCAGGAGGCAGACTGGTTAGGAAAAGGAGTTGCTAATTTTTAACAAAAGAACTGAGTTGCAGACTGATTAGAAGAGATTTGTCAGATAAGTATAAAGAAATGACTTTAGGCAGATTTGAAAAAAAGTTTACCAGAGTCAACGAGAGAGTAAGTTTCAAAAAGAATACACTGATTCGATTATGAGAAAAAATTTTAAGAGTTCAGAAAGGGTGTAGGAAGTCGTTTGTTTTAGTAAAATCGATACTGTTTTAAGCAAGTGAGACAGCTCTGGTTTGAAATCCCTATAGGCATTCTTTCTATACGCTATTGCTTCTTGATACCTTTTCAAACACTAATAGAAGCCTTATAAACAATGATATCTATATATGCTATTTTATTATTAAACCTAACTGTTTTCCTAATGACGTTATTATATGCAAAGATGCAAACCCCTATAGGCATGGTATCTATATGCATGGTTGCAGAATTCAGAAGTTAAATCCTATAGGCATGCTTTCTACATGTGAAACTGCACAAATTAGAAATAAAATCTTATAGGCATGTTTTCTACCCTTTGTGCATAAACTAAACCCCCTCCCCTTTTTCATTAAATCCCCATTAGTTTATATAAATCATTACAGACCAGTAGAACAAGACCGAAATTAAAAGTACATCAGAAGCTATCAGCTACATCCGAGCAGCCTAATTCAAACATAATGTCTAATAATATGAGATTGAACCACTTCCGAGATCAAGCTTTCCAAAGCCTTCTCTTATCTAGGGTGTTTCAGAGATCCAAGGAGTTTCAGGAACCCCAGGCAGTGCTTACACCCATGATATTAATTAGAAACTGAATTGAAGTTCATTGTGGAAGAGCTCTCCCTCAAGTGTCCAAGTTTAGAGGGAGCTCACGGGTCCCAAGGCAAGGCTCATAAGAGAGGGCAGAACCTATGTTCTACGAGTGAGTGCAAGTGCAATAGAGAGGGAGTTAGGGTATGCCAAGGCAGTCTGGTGGTCATACCTAACCATGAAGTAGGCTGGCACACCCCTGACCAAGCCCGTTCAGCCAACAAATAAGAGCACAGACCTATTGAAGGTCAGACTATGGTCTGGACAATGACTAGCACACTGCCAGACCAAGGTCCCAAGCTCAGAATACACATAAAGGGGAAAGGGAATGGGAATTGAAAGAGTTTAGGACTCAGGGAATCCAGTCCATATACATGAATAACAATGTCAAGTGTTGTCATGTTTCTGAACCATAACTCAACATACAAAAGGGATTGGGGATAGGGACTAATGTAGGAGCACATCAAAGAAACAAACCAGTAATTGCCCTTAATTAAGGGGTTACTTGTTAACGAGTAGTGATAGGTTTAAAAATAAGGAAAGAAATCAATTTAAGAGGCAGATTGGTTATGCCCATAAAAGGAGTAGTAAAACAATAGAGCAAGTGACTAAGTCCAAGTACAGGAACATACTTATTTAGAGAAAGGATTCAGTAAGGCAAAAATAAGGAAAGAAATCAATTAACCCTTAACAGGCGAAGGACATCAGAATTTCACAAGGAAAAGTTCTGAAAATCAGTCATGAGTTTGAAAATCAATCACAGAAAGGACTCAGTATATAAATGAAGTGCACAAGTAATAGGCATGTGAGGCCAAGCTATGGCAAGAGGAAACATCATACAGTAATAGCACAGAATTAATAGACAGCAAGCATTCATAGCATGATAGTCACGTAGGTCAAATTTCATTGGCTTAGTAATAGAGAAAAAGATCAGAAGCATGCAAAAGTCAAGTGAGAACGTTTCTGAAAACATAGTCAAGTCTGACAAGTAGCAAGAACTCAGAGTCAAAGGAATCACATAAAGAAAAGGGATGATGAAAGAAAGGAATTTCAAATCAAGTCGGGAAATTTCAAACATATGCAATGCACTAGCAACTTCAGGAACTCGCATAAACTCCAAAGAAATTAGGGTTTTCAACACTTAAAAGATGATAAACAAATGAAACAAACAACAAATAGTTTTAGATTCTCAAACAAATCCCAAAATTAAGGTTTTCAAAACCTAGAGATGATAAGCAAATGAATCGAACAAAATATTAGCAAACAGACTCAGAAACCCTAATTTGAAATCAAAAGATTTTTGAGAAGGAAATTTAGGGAGAACACTTGAAATGTTAAATACAGCACATATCTAGCATAGATCTAAACAGATAAACAGAAAAGTACCTCGAATAAGCTAGGGTTTCTGAGAACCCTAGAAATGAGAAAGGCTTGGAAGAAACAAGATCAGATCCGGAGTCGATAAGGTCGGAATCAGGCTGAGGAGGCTAAGACACGCCGGAGCGAGACCGGAGATGATTGGAAACCTCGAATCGACAAAGATCTGAGTGAAGGCCCTCAAAGTATGGCCTCGAACTTTCAGGCATCAGGCACGTGAGAGCAGCAGGAGGTGAGTATAGGTCATCTATGGCTTGAGCGGCCACGAATTCCGATGAGTTTGGGGTTGAAAATGGTAGAAAACGATTAGGGTTTCGACATTGTTTGAGAGCGTTTGAGAGAAAAGGGGGTTAGAGGCTGCGTCTGAGGAGAAATAAGGTAGGGTAAGGGGTCGTTTGAAATTAAAAAAGGAAAGGGGGGACGGTGGCCGTTGATCTAAATGATCAACGACCAAGATTAAAAAGGGTTATGGGTTAGGTCGGTTAAATGGGTATTGGGTCGCGTAATTGGGTTTAAATTGGGGTGCCAATTTGGGCTGAAATTGAAATGAAATTTAGGCTAGATTTTAAATAGCCAATTTTTCCTCTTTTATTTTATAAAAAATGGTAATAATGGTTTTAAAAATAAATTAAAAATACTGGGTAAACAAATATTACATAAATATTAACTTAAAAATATTGAAACTAATTTTGTAATTATAAAATGCTATTAATCACAAAATAGGCTATAATTGCAATTATATGCAATTTAGCTTTAAAATGCCAAATAAATTTGTAAAAATATGCAAAAAAAATTACCTTAATTATATTTTGGTGAAAATGTGAGAATAAAATGAATTATTCACCAAAAATGATAATTTTGGGAATAATTATTGGATTTTGTTGTATTAAAATAGGCAATAAATTGGTTTAAAAATCATTAAAAATGTCAAAACTCTTGGGTGTGCTTATATATGCACATATATGCTATTTTGGAAATTTTTTTGGGTATAAAATTACCTAGGAAAAAATTGGGTATCAACATTCACGCCTTGAAAATCTAGCATCGTTATTTGTATGGTGTGCCTTGTGAGATTTATATTGATCATCGGAGTTTGCAGCATCTGTTCAAGTAGAAGGATATAAATTTGCATCATAGGAGGTGGCTAGAGCTGTTGAAGGACTATGATATCACTATTTTGTATCACTCATGCAAGGCCAATGTGGTGGCCGAATCTTTGAGTCACCAGATAGAGAGTTTGGGGAGTTTGTCTTATCTACCAGTAGTAGAGAGGCCCATGGCGATGGATGTTTAGGCCTTAGTGAGTCAGTTTGTGAGATTGGATCTTTCGGAGTTCAATCGGGTTCTAGCTTGCTATAACCACCCGACTGGTCATTTTGAGCTTTTGCACTTTGTTTTCCAGTTCTCAGGAATGGATAGCTCCGTGTGATATATTATGACTTATTTAAATCATCAGTTTTGGTTTTTATGGCAATCAGAATGAATTTGGAAGAACAACTCTCAGTTCTAAGCTTAAAAATTTGAAAGGTTTGACCAAGATTTGACTAATCTTGGTCTTGTTAGTATATGATATCAGATTGAAATTTTTATGATTTGATTATCTTCGTTAGGTGATTTGGGATTTAGAAGAGTGATCGGAATGTATTTTGGAGGTTCTTGGAAGGTTTAGGCTTGAATTGGCAAAATTGGAATTTTGACGTTTTCTGGTTGATAGCTGCGATTTTGATATAGGGGTCAGAATGGAATTCATTACATTGAAGTAGGTCTGTTGTGTCATTTATGATATGTGTGCAAAATTTCAGGTCATTCAGGCGAGGTTTGATAGATCTTTTGATCGAAAGCGGAATATGGAAGTTTTTTGCTTGAATCCGATCAGATTTTGGTGTTTTGATATTGTTTTGAGCGTTTGGAAGGTTGGAACAAGTTTAAATGGTGTTATGGTTTATGTTGTTATGTTTGGTTGGGGTTCCGAGGGCCTCGGGTGAGTTTCGGCTGGTTAAATAGATCGTTTCATATTGGTTGAAATTGTAGGATTTCTGTTGTTGGTGTTGCAGGTTTTTCACCTTCGCGTTCGAGATGCATGTCCCGCGTTCGTGAAGGGTTAGGGGGTGAAAATGTGGAGTTGGCCTTCACGTTCACGAAGACGGTCTGGCATTCACAAATGGCTGAGGTCAATGACCACTGCGTTCGCGAGGCTTATGTCGCGTTCGTGTAGAGGAAGAGGAATNCCCTAATTGTCATCTTCCGAACCCTAGAAAGTGCGCTTTGAGGGGGAGGGATCATCTTGGAGCTGATATCTCCCTTGAAGCTATTGAAGCTGTGATTGAGCATCAGGCAGCTCTTCCACAGAGTTGCCCTTTGAGGCTTCCCTAGACGAGACATATAAGTTGGACTCAGTAGGTACTGGAGCTCTTCCAGTTGTTGGCTTCTTGGTTATAGCTCTTTGCGCAAAGAGTGGTAGGGTACCTCTGCCTCGGCCTCAGGAGGGTTCCCTACTCCCTTTGTATGTATCACCTTGTCCCCAATATCACACCATTGCCTATAATACATAGCAACAGGGACCAATTAGAGTTCAAATTAGAGTATCATAAGTTGTAGATAAACTAGTATACATGATGGTGGAAGTGCGGTCCGCACATTTTTGAGTGTGGCTGCAGACGGGGTTGTGCGGACCGCACAATTTTGAAGTGCGGCCGCAGTGGTGCTTCAGCGCTCCACACAATTTCAAGTGCGACCGCACAATTGAAATGTGGACGGCATAATTTTAAGTGTGGCTGCACCATTTCAGCTTCAAACATAGAACTCTCTAATAACAAAGAAATGCTCGATCTGCAGATCACACAATTTTCCTGCGGACGCGGTTCAATTTTTGCGGACCGCACAATTTGGAGTGCGGTCCGCACAATCATTTCACATCATTTGCCCTAGACTAACAATCTGCAGACCGCACAATTTCTTGTGCAACTGCACAATTCAAAAATGTATCGGGTAGAACTTAGGGTTCATGATTTTGCACACAAAATTGACATAGAAATACCAGTTAAACATGATGAACAGTTCACCCATCCCCCAAATAGCAACTAGGAAGTTACCCACACAAATTTAAGCTCATATGATGACAAATTTGACAATAAGTCTAAAGAGAACTAAACTAATTATGAACAAAATTAAGATAATTGAAAATTTAAAAAATGAATTAAGCATACCAGTGATGTAGTGATGCTAAGGGGAATCAAAGATAATAAAATGAGTCCTGGATGTATGAATCAATTGACTGCACACTCTTTGCCTTTGTGATAATTGTTCAAAGTTTGTTAAGTCTTAACTGTAGTGAGACGACGACTATTTATACTTAACACGATTTGGCAAGGGTTCAAGATATGAGTGCAGCCGCACAATTTCATGTGTGGTCCACATTCCTTTACCTGATACGATTTTACCATTTGATGATTGTGCGGTCTGCACATTTTTTAGTGTGGCCGCAATTGTTTTTGTGCGAACGCACTTTGTCCATTTCTCTGATAGGAAAACTTCAAAGAGTGTGCATTTTATCATCCAGTTGTGCCACCGCAGATCGCTTTCTACTGTGGCAATCAAATTTGTGCGGTTTGCACTTTTTCCACACTTAGCCAATTTTTCTGAGCACAATTACTGCAAAACACACTCATTTCTGCAACACTTCAAAACCAGTTAGCAAAAAACAAGACCTATCTAAAGAAGAAGAAGAAAAAACATTGTTTCCTCCCAAAAAGTGCTGATTTAAAGTCGCGGCAGGACAACGATTACCATCATCACTTGAAATGAATCACTTCCACGACGTGGCCATCACTAACATTTCCAAGATAATGTTTCACCCAATGGCCATTGACTCTAAACACTGCATCATTTTTATTATTCAAGTTCAATGCACCAAAGGTTGTCACACCCACAACCTCGAAAGGTCCACTCCATTTAGACTTCAACTTTCCCGAAAACATCCGTAACCGAGAATTGAACAACAAAACAAGATCACCTTCTTTAAACTCCTTGTTTCGAATGTATTTGTCATGAAGGTACTTCATCTTCTTCTTGTATAGGGACGAACTTGTGTAGGCATGGTACTAGAATTCATCTAGCTCATTCAATTGTGCCACAATTAAGTTTGCGGTGACATCCTACTCAAGATTTAACTTCTTTATAGCCCATATGGCCTTGTGCTCAATTTCAACCGGAATATCACAAGCTTTCCCGAACACCAACCGATATGGAGACATTCCAATAGGTGTTTTTAAGGCCGTCCTATAAACCCATAGAGCATCATTAAGTTTCTCGGACCAATCCGTCCGGTTAGCATTCGTTTTGGACAAAATGCTCTTTATCTCCGGGCTGGAGACTTACACTTGACCGCTTGCTTGAGGATGATAGGGGGTGGTCACTTTATGAGTGACACCATACTTGGAGAGTAAGGTAACGAAAGCTTTGTTGCAAAAATACGATCCCCCATCACTTATGATAGCCCTTGGAGTACAAAATATTGTAAAGATGTTCTTCTTCAAAAATGACACCACACTTCTCGCTTAATTGTTGGGCAAAGCAACGGCCTCAACCCATTTGGATACTTAATCAACCGCGACCAAGATGTAAGTGTTTCCACAAGAACTCACTAAGGGACTGTCGACGCCCCCTTTTTCTCGCGAAATCGGGTTTACGACATTTGGGAGGACAACTCTATTCCCGTTTGGGAATTGGGTTTTGGATTTTTGGAGAGTCGCCACCTAATGATTATAGTGCATTAGGACACTTCAAAAAAAGAATTTGAGATGAAAACCAGAGTTTGGGTAAGGGCTA
>MU733527.1:0-26762 GCA_026770625.1 Nicotiana glauca
AAGAATCTGAGGCGTGCTTTTTGGTTGTAGTATCGTTCTATGACCTGCTTCTATGCTGCCATTCTTACCAATGCAGCTTCTCTTCTTCCTCCAAGTAGATCGAGATTTACACATATTTCTTCGTCATTAGACTCTTCTGGTACATGTGTGAACCTCGTACTTGGTTCTTCTATCTCAATTGAAATTAAAGCTTTTGCTCCATAAATTAATGAAAATGGTGTTTCCCCCATACTTGTTTTTGTTGTTGTGCGATATGCCTATAAAACACCAGGTAGCACTTCTGGCCAATTTCCTTTTGACTCTTCTAAACGCTTTTTTAAATTGTTGATAATGATTTTATTTGTTATTTCTGCTTGCCCATTACCCACCGGATGATAAGGTGTAGACGTAATCCTTTTAATCTGCCAACTTTGAAAAAAATCCATGATTTGAGCTCCTATAAACTGAGGACCATTATCACACACGATCTCCTTTGGTACACCGAACAGGCATATGATGTTCCGCCAAATGAAATCTTTAACTTCCTTTTCTCGTACCTGTTTGAATGCTCCTGCCTCTACTCATTTAGTGAAATAATCAGTGAGTACGAGCAAACATTTTACCTGTCCTTTTGCTTGTGGTAATGGACCTACGATATCCATACCCTATTTCATAAATGGCCATTGTGCGATGACTGGATGTAGTAATTCCGCAGGTCTATGCATATTGTTACTGTACCTTTGACATTTATCGCATTTAGCCACGAAATTTTCTTCTTCTTCTTCGACTTTAGGCCAATAATACCCTACCCTAATTAGGGTTCTTACCAATGATCTTCCTCCGGCGTTATTCCCACAATGCCCCTCATGTATTTATCTCATTACGTACTCCATTTGAGAAGGTCCGAGGCATCTGGCTAAGGGATCGCCGAACATTTTATGATATAGATTGCCTTGGTTTAAGAAGTACCGAGCAGCCTTTTTCCAATGCCCATGAGATTTTTTCTTATCATTTGGAATGGTACCATGCTGCAAAAAAGCAACAATCTCGTTCCTCCAACCCCAAGTTAAATTATTAAAATTTACCTAATTCTTGTCGGGGTCGAGAACTGAATGAAATAAATGAGTAACTGAGGTGTTTGCATCACTTGCCACGTCAGCCGTAGATGCGAGATTAGCTAAGGCGTCCGCTTTAACATTTTTGTCCCTTGGTATTTGTGTAACTTTCCAAGTTTGAAATTGCTTTATCAATTCCCGTACCCTTTCTAAATACTGTTGCATCCTTGCTTCCCTAGCTGTATAAGTCCCCAGCATTTGATTAATTGTGAATCGCTTTTGATTATAATTTGATTTATGCCAAGTTCGTGTGCCAGTTCTAAACCTGCAATCACAGCCTCATACTCTGCCTCATTGTTAGTTATAGAATGATATTTGATA
The DNA here is from genome assembly GCA_026770625.1 of Nicotiana glauca. Classification (NCBI taxonomy): domain Eukaryota; kingdom Viridiplantae; phylum Streptophyta; class Magnoliopsida; order Solanales; family Solanaceae; genus Nicotiana; species Nicotiana glauca. The sequence continues at coordinate 1,416 of MU733527.1, forward strand.
GCTTGTCGAATGGTTTCACCCGTAGGTGGTACTTAAACAATCCCTAAACCTGCACTTTTTATGTTAGACGAACCGTCAGTAAATAAAGTCCAAGTTCCTGGGTTAGCTCCATTGAAACCTGTAATTGTTTTTCTGCTTCTAATTGTATCTCCTGGCTAAAATTAGCCACAAAATCAGCTAATACTTGAGATTTTATTGCATTTCTAGGTTGGTACGTGATTTCATACTCACTTAATTCTATACCCCACTTAGATAAACTACCTGATAGTTCATGCTTATGTAGTATATTACGTAAAGGATAAGCGGTTACCACAGCAATAGGATGACATTGAAAGTAAGGTCTTTATTTCCTAGATGCCATGATCAATGCAAGTGCAAGATTTTCTAATTGAGGATAACGTGTCTCCGCATCTAACAAAGACTTACTAACATAATAGATTGGCAATTGTTTACCTTGGTCTTCTCTGACTAGAACAGGACTTACCGCTAATTCTGAAACAGCGAGGTAAATAAGCAATCTTTCTCCAGCCTTTGGTTTTGCAAGCGATGGTGGATTTGATAAATACATTTTCAAACTTCTGAGTGCCTGCTGACATTCTTAATTCCATTCAAAACGATCTTGCTTTTTAAGGGCTGAAAAAAATTTAAAACACTTTTCTGATGATTTAGAAATAAATCTTCCCAATGCTGCAAGCCTCCCTATCAATCTTTGAACTTCTTTCTTACTTGAAAGCATATCAAGGGTTTCTTTAATGGCCTTAATCTGTGTAGGATTCACTTCAATACCATAGTTAGAAATAAGAAAACCTAAAAACTTACCTGATGCAACACCAAATGCACATTTTTCAGGATTTAATTTCATATTGAATTTTTGCAAAAGTTTGAACGTTTCAGACAGATGCGATATATAATCCCCTGAATGCAGAGTTTTAATGAGCATATCATCTATATAGACCTCAATTGTTTTTCCTAAATGCTCTTGGAACTTTTTGGTTACCAATCTCTGATATGTTGCTCCTGCATTATTGAGTCCAAAAAGGCATTACTTTATAACAGTAAGTCCACACGTCTGTTATAAATGAAGTTTTTTCTTCCTTTGCAGGATCCATCTTGATTTGATTGTAACCTGAGTATGCATCTAAAAAACTTAAAAACTCATGCCCTGCAGTAGCATTAATTAGTTGATCTATGTGAGGTAATGGAAAAGAGTCTTTAGGACAAGCTTTATTAAGATCTATATAGTACATACAAACTCGCCATTTACCATTCTTTTTAGGTACCACAACAGTGTTGGCTAGCCAATCAGGATACTTTATCTCGCGAATAGATCCATTTTTAAATAATTTTTGCACCTCATCCTGAATCACCTCACTTTTGAAAGTTCCCTGCTTTCTTTTCTTTTGTTTGATAGGTGGATGAGACAGGTCCTCATTTAACTTGTGAGTCATTACGTCTAGTGGTATACCTGTCATATCAGAGTGAGACCAAGCAAAACAATCTGCGTTAGCTTTAAAAAATTCAATCAACTTACATTTAATATCCGGGATGAGATTGGCTCATATATATATACTTCTCTTTCTAGCCAGTGTATAAACAAAACTATAGTCTCCAGCTCTTCTATTGTTGTTTTGATGTTTTCATTTTCTTCTGGTTCATGAATGGAATCGGGCCTTCAATCCACATCCGTTTGCCCTTGTGCAGTTGAAATTGACATTATAATGTCCTCAACTGGATTCTGTAATTGCTATTTTTCTTCACCCCTCGCACTTAAATTTGCCACGGAGTTGACGCTCCTGGATGTCTGTTGGTCTTCCCGGATTTGACATATTCCCCATAGCGCTGGAAATTTAATGACTTGATGCAAGTTTGATGGAACAACATCCATATCGTGGATCCATGGCCTACCGAGAATTATGTTGTAGCCATTTCCATCTCCACTAATTGAAATTTTGTATCTTTGACAAAGCGTTCTGCGAATGTAGTAAGCATCACTTCCTCTTTCGTCACAACACTGGAATTGTCAAATCCTGACAAAGTATGCACTTTTGGTACCAGTCTATCTTCTGCTTACATCTCATGTAGTACTCGTAACAAAATAATGTTCACGAAACTACCTGGATCAATTAAAACTCGTTTCACGTTAGTGTCATGTATCAGTAAAGATACTACCAGTGTGTCGTTATGTGGAGTTAATAGACCCTCGGCATCCACGCCATTGAACGTAATATTTTCTTCCTCTAAAACATGTCGCAGCCGCTTCCCATGGGTAATTGTCACTTTGGAAACCTTATTGGCTGCTGTATATGTCACACCATTGATTTCTTCTCCTCCGCTGATAACATTAACGGTTCTTTTGGGAGAAGGTGGTTTAGGACGCTCCTGTATGTTCTTTATGTAAGCTTGTTTCCCTTTCTCACTGAATAACTTGGTGAGATATCCTTGTTTTAATAGATGATCAACTTCACCTTGTAAAAACCTGCAGTCTGCCGTTTTATGCCTGTGGTTATTATGAAACTCGTACCAATGATTAGGGTTGCGCTTGTTTGGATTCAACCTCATCTCTTTTTTCCATCGTACTTTGTCTCCCATACTTCTCAAAACAACAACAAACTCGGAAGTGGTCATATTGAAATTGTAACCACCAAATCTTACCTTCAAATTTCTAACATCATCTCGTGACTCATGAGTGCTTCGATTGTTCTTGAATCTCGATGAAGAACCTGACTCTCTATTCCTTGATCTGTGATCATATCTTTGATTGTCCTGCTTTGACCATAAGTCTTTTCCCGCGGGTCCCGTGTATGCCTCGTACCTATTTTTATTGGATCTTTTTTCGGTTTTCGCACACCTCAAACTTGCCTTTTCTTCTTTTTGAAATCGTGGAACAATATCTTCTTCTGTTCTCATCTTCGTGCTATACTTGTTATAAATGTCATTCCACGTTGTAGTTGGGAATTTACGAAGGCTTTCCTTGAGTCGCCTCGTAGCTTCTGAGCTCTTTTTATTCAAATTTATTGTGAAAGCTATACCTGCTCAATTGTCAGCTACACACAGTAATGTCATTCTTTCACGTTGGAATCTGTTGACAAATTCCCTAAGCAATTCTGAGTCCCCTTGCTTGATCTTGAAAATATCTTCCATTATTTTTTTGACTTTTTGAACTCCCGAGTGTGCCTTGATGAAAGAATCTGCAAGCTCAGCAAAAGAATTTATAGAATTTTCAAGTAAAAGAGAATACCATGTTAGCGATCCCTTAGTGAGTGTTTCATCGAATTTTTTGACTAAGACTGATTCAATCTCCTGCTTGGTCAAATCGTTGCCTTTTACACCTATTGTGAATGCAGTCACGTGGTCTCGTGGGTCTGTTGTTCCATTGTATTTCAGAATACCAGGCATTTTGAACTTCTTTGGAATTAGGAGAAGAGGGGCACTTGGTTTCCAGGGTTGTCGTGAATATTTATCCATATCTACCCCTTTGATCATGGGTGGCACACCGGGTATTTTCTCTATGCGGTCACTTTGCTCCTTGAGCTGTTTCTGCAATATTAGTACTAAATTTTGTAAATCAAAATTAACTAAGTTACCTGGTTCTCCCTCCTGTGATTCGCTGGGGGTTCCACCACTACATGAATTAACAATCCCGGAATGAGGGTTCTCCAGAGTATTGTTAATTGGAGTGGGTGTGGGTGGTGCAGCAGGTAATTGGCTAACAAAAGCCTGAAGAGCTTTATTGACCTGTGAGGCAATAAGTTTTTGCAAAGCCTCATCCATAGCTTCAACATTTTCGAATTGAGCATGTCCATCTGTATGAGATCCCTCAAGAGTGCCTTCATGAGACCGTCGTGGAAAGCCTCGTGGAGAAGGAATCAATGCGTTATTATCCTGCGAATCTCCCTGAAGTTGTTGGTTTGTTTGGTTTTCTTGAATGTTGTTATCGTTGTTCGACATAGTTGATGCAAAAAGGAAAGTTAAGCTAAAATAGAATGGAATATCATATTCCCGGTAACGGAACCAATTTGTTTAACAAAAAAATGGAGTTTTGATTAAAGCTATAATTTAGAAGAACACGGGTTACAGATAATCGAAAGGATGAATAAAAGAAAGCGATTTGGATAACGAGAATATAATCAAGAGAAACAAGTAAACCAAAGTATATTCAGATAGTGTTTTGTATCCCTCCAGTTGATTAGTTATCTCCCTTTTATAGGTACCTTGGAGATATGCGTTTTTCCTATGTCATAATAAGGCTATTATGAGCAATTAAAGACATTAAAGACATTAAATACTACGTTATATAAGCAATATATTTAATACAGATTCTCTAACATTTTTGGTATTTAATGCTCATTAAACACTGTATCTGGACTCTCATGTGCGGTCAGATTCATTATTTTTAATTCTTGGGTTTAAATGACTTGAACAGGTACAGGCATTGCCTCTTTTTGAATAACCGCTCGTGACTCCCCCTTTGTTTTCTGCTCGTATCTATTGCTACTCGTGCTTACTTAACTATTGTAATTATTTGGCTAGTCAATGTACCTCGACCTGTCATCTTCATACCACTTTAATATGTAAACTCAATTTTTCCTAATACAATATCATTCTCCAAACTCTGATAGACAACCAGTTATAGGCTAAGTGTTCAAACTACGAGTTTTGGTTGAGCTCAGTCGCCTTCTTGGGTTATGTTGTATCAACAGAGGGTATTCAGGTGGATCCTAACAAGATTGAGGAAGTCAAGAACTGGCCTGCATCCACATCAGCTATAGAGATCCGAAGTTTCTTGGGATTGGTGGGTTATTACCATCTATTTGTGGAGGGGTTCTCATTTATAGCGGCCCCATTGACCAGGTTGACCGAGAAGGGTACCCTATTCAGATGGTCAGATGAGTGTGAGGCGAGCTTGCAGAAGCACAAGACTTGTTTGACTACAACACTGGTGTTGGTGTTTCCTACTGGTTCAAGGCGTTATACAGTATATTGTGACGCATATCGTATTGGACTTGGTGCGGTATTGATACAAGGTGGAAAGGTAATTGCATATGCTTCACGACAGTTGAAGGTTCACGAGAAGAATTATCCTGTTTATGACTTAGAGCTGGCGACCATTTTTCATACGCTGAAGATTGGAGGCACTATCGTTATGGCATATCGTATGAGGTTTTCAAGGATCATCAGACTTTGTAGTATTTTTTCAAGCAAAAGGATCTCAATTTGTGAAAGATGAGGTGATTAGAGCTATTTAAAGACTATAATATCACCAACTTGTATCATCCTGAGAAGGCCAATGTGGTGGCCGATGCTTTGAATAGGAAGTCGGTGAGTATGGGCAGCCTTGCGTATATTCCAGTCGGTGAGAGACCGCTTGCATTAGATTTTAAGTCTTTGGCCAATCAGTTTGTGAAGTTGGATGTTTCGGAGCCCAGTCGTGTTCTAGCTTGTACGGTCGCTTGGTCTTCATTGTTTGAGTGCATTAGGGAGCGACAGTATGATGACCCTTATTTGATTTTCCTTAGGAATACAGTGAGGCATGGTGATGCTATGTTGATACCCAATTTTTTCCTATGCATTTTTCATTCATACAAAATACTTTCAAAATAACATATATGCATATATAAGTATGCCCAAGTGTTTAAATATTTTCTTCAATTTTTTAAAGATTTTTAAAATCAATTTAGTGTCCATTTTTAGCAGTACAAAATCAATAATTATTCCCAAAATCATCAATTTTGGTGAATAAATTATTTTATTCCTATATTTATACCAAAATATAGTTAAGGTAATTTTCATATATTTTTACAAATTTATTTGTTATTTTAAAAGCTAAATTGCATATAATTATAATTTTAGCCTACTTTAAGATTTAATAACATTTTACAATTATAAAATTGGTTCCAATATTTTTAAATCAATGTTTATATATTATTAACTGATCCAGTACTTTAATTTGCTTTCAAAATCATGTTTACTATTTTTGTAAAATAAAAGGGAAAAACTTGGCTATTTAAAAACTAGCCTCATTTTGCATTTCAATTGTAGCCAAATTGATCCCCTAATTGACCCAATCTCAGTCTTGATCCGGACCAGCCCAGACCCTAAAATAACCCGATCCCAAACACGTCAGCACAACCCACCCAGTCAATCTTTTAATCCAGGCCGTTGATCATTTTGATCAACGACCACGATTGGCCCTTACCTTTTTAATTCCACCAAACCCCATAACCCTACTAATTTTCACTCAGAGACGCCGCCCTGAAACCTCTTCGTCTCTTAAACTCTCTCGAACGTTCTTGAAACCCTAATCCTCTTCTACCACTTTCAACCACCATCTCACCAGAATCCATAGCTTCTCAGGCCATGGATGGCCTATACTTACCCCCTCCACCCTTAAACGCTTGGTGCTCGAAGTTTCGAGGTCTGACCTCGATTGTGTCTATTCAGATCGTCTCTGATTCAAGGTTACATGGCCTCTCTAGCTTTACTTCGGTGTATCCAAAGCGTTTTGAGCCTGGTTCTGACTCATCCGACTCAAGATGGGACCTTTTTCTAAGCCTTTCTCATTCTAGGGTTCCTCTGAAACCTTAGCTATTCGAGGTTTCTCTAATTGTCTTCTTAAATCTGGTCTATATATGTGCTTTACTGGAGTTTTAAAATATTTTCTCCTATTTTTCTTTCAAAAATTACTTCTCTTCGATTTAGGGTTTCCGAAAGTTTCAATATGTTTCTCTGACTCTTCTTCTTCTTTTCTTTGTGAGTATCTGTCTATGCTATGTTCTTATGTTTTCTTTTTCTACCTAGCATGATCTTCTACTATGTGTTATGTTTGAATGTTCTTCTAATGTGCTCCGTTCTTTCTTCTACTGTATCATGCTCTCATATGTTTATCTTGCTATGTTTCCTTATGTGTTCTTTTGCTAGGCTTTTCCTACATCTCTGTGTTCCCACTAAGTTTTTAAATTCTTTGTTTACCTTTTACTGGACCTTTGCTTGAATTTTTTTTAAAACATGTTTCCTCTACTATTTTCGTAAGTCTTATACTGCCTCTTTTTCTCTTCTGAACTTGTTTAAGTTCCAAGCTTCTCTTAAAACGTGTTCCTTCTACTCTCACTATGCTTTAAATCAGTTTCTTCACTCTATTTGCGTCGAATTTGCTATTCTATCTGTTTGTTTTCTCATGAGTCTCTGAAAGAGATCTCTGAGCCTGTTTCAATTACTTGGCTCCTCATCTTTATATCTGATTCGACTTAGAAACCCTAGAATTTGGGGGTTTTGATGAGGTTGAATTTGCGTTTGAACTAGGATTCTACTTTGGAACCCTTAACTCTTGTGAGCACGTGATTTTTGCTTCGTGAAAAATTATAATTACTCCTACAGAATTCCCAAAATTATAAATTTTCTTTTAATTATTCGATTTTTTTAGGAATTATTGCATGATTTTGTGTTTGTTTGCATTTTTGTGTGCATGTTTAATTTATTTAATGCATAAAAAATATACAAATATGTTACATTTGTATTTAGGGCCCTGTTTTATATTTTTAGGTTAATTAGTTAATTAATGTTACAAAAAATGAAAGAAAATAACAAAAATAGTTTATTTTGCATTTTTGACTTTTTAATTTTCGAATTTATTATAGTTTCCTTTTAATTTAGGACTTGATTAATTTTGAGAAAATAATTAGTTTAGTTTTGGAATTAAATCAGGTCTTTTTATTTTAATTTGTATTCAACAAAAATCTGAAAATGAGAAAAAAAAAAGAGAAAAGAAAATGAAAATAAAAATGGAGTTTTTAATAAAAGACCCAACGTTGGGCCAAATCCACAAAATACCCACCCAAATTGCCCAATACCCGGCCCAAAACCACCCTGACCCGGTCGAACCCCCTCTCATCAAAATGACCCCGTTTATCTAGAGTTTAATTTGGGCCGCCGAGGTTCCAAGATCCAATGGCCAATAACTCGGGGGCCTTTGGTATAACACTGTTCGAAGGTGCCCCCCATCATCTCTCATCTTTCCCAGTCCAGAGACAGCTTTACCAAATCCTAATAGCCGCCACCCTTTTCCATCGTCCTCTGGTGGCGGCGCCACCTCTTTTTACCGTCAAAGTCACACCCCTGAACCTCCTCCACCTCCTAATCCCAAATCCCCAATCCATTCAACTTGAATCCCTTCGAAACTCCTCAGATTTTAGATCAAAATTCGAAACCCTAGCTCCGCCGAACTTCCTCCAATGGCGGCGCCACCACCAACCACCACCAAATTTACACCATATGACCTCCTCACCCCCTCTTTCCAAGTCCATAGTCCTTTTCCTTTGGATAGCCCCAGAACCCGTCGAATATCGTTTTGAAATCAAGGTTGTAGAGTGTCAAGGTCAGAGTTTGGGTGGATTACGACCAAAATGAACCTTGGACATGTATTTTTATTTGAGAACACATGATTGAGGCCCCTTTTGGTTAGAATTAAGATTTTAAAAGAAATTTCAAGGTCACCTCTCCATTTAGGTATTTCTGCTCGTTTTTTTTTTTTCTGGTTTTGCATGATTCATTTTACCATTTTGATTGTTTTTCTTTATTTATTTTATTTCTTTGATGTATTTGTTGATCATCTCTGCATCCGTTTCATTAAAATCGCGTCTGCATGTGTTCTTTTTACATGAACTGGTCTTTCCTTTAATTGTATTTTAGTTTGTTAGTTTTTCTTATAATTCTGGTCTGGGGGGGCTATTTAAATCAGAGCTTTTCTTTGATTTCAAAATGTTTTTGTTATTTTTTTTAAAATCTTGTGTTAAAATTCTGTCATTTGTTTGGTTTCGAATTTTGAAATCCAGACTTGTTTTGAAAGCGCAAAGGAAGGGGTAATCCAATGGGTTAAAGGCCCAGGTTTGATTTGCCTTGGATCAATTTGACACAGGTTGGTCTGGCAAGGTAATTTTCAGGTGTATGGGGGGGGGGTAACTTGGGTAGTTTACCTAGGGAATCTTTCAATAACCACTTGAAGAAGCTTCTTAGAAGCTGAAAAACAGACTTGCTTGGAAAACAAGTCAGTAATTTAGGGACTAAGTAGCAAAAATAAAAACTGACAAAGGGCTCAAATGCAAAACATAGCCTATTTCTGCTGCCCTAGTAGCTTGCCTATAAAGGCATTGCTAACAAGAGCTGAATTCATATTTTTGAGAGGAGAAAAAATTCTGAAAACCAAAAGAGCTAAAAAAAATTCACAAAGTTATTGTTCTATTGAATTTTCTTTGGTGATTTTGAAGTTTCCAAGTTCTGAATCAAATCTCTAGCTTATCTGAGGTTGAAAATGGCTTAAGTATTCCTGTGATTTTAGCATCTGAGGGTTGTAAAAGCTCCTGGGGCTTATTTTGAGTTTTAACGTGGGTCATTCAAGTTTGGTTTGTTAGCTAGTTTCCTGTTGTTGGGTCTTTCACTACTGATCCCTAATTTTCCTATTTTATTTAAATTTCCAGGTATTCCTCTAACCATGAGTAACAGGTTCATTGTTGTCTATGTGATTCTAGTGGAAATTGGATGAAATGCAAGTTGTTTTTTGACTATGTTCTTCTTTTGTCTTTACTCCTTACTGCTGCAAATGCCTCATGGTGGACTTCTAGTTATAAATATCGATTAGGCTTTTCCTTCCTTATATACGTGTTATGAACTTATGCTTAAAAATAGGAGTAAATTTGAGTTTGTAAAGATGATTGAACCATGAATTTCGGATGTTCAGCTTTAATCTTTTTGCTTTAATGTCCTGGAAAACAAATTTTGGATTGATTCTTGTTGTAGATCAGTAAGGTTTTGGCTCTCGTTGTTTATTTCAATACCTTGAAATGCCAGTTGTTCGTTTCATATGGAACTTGTAAAATGACAAGTGTAGTTGGCTATTTGAAGGGTATTGTGATGTGTTCTAAGGTTGCTATTATTTTTGTTTGGAAATAAGGTCTGATTTGTGATATATAATCATAGATTCACGTTAAGAGTAGCTCAATTTTCTTATTAGTCTTGTTCAAAATCTTTGCACAATCAGTCAGTCTTAATATCTTGTTGAAATGAAGGTTAATTTAGCAATTAAAGTGCAAACATGATCCACTCTGTTAATAAAGTTAAGAGTCATGACTGACTTTGAAATTGTTAATTGGATGATTGGGTTGAATCCAGAATTATGTAATTAGCTAGTATATGATAGTTTGGGGGGGGGGGGGAGTTTGTCCGTTTAAAGAATAAAAAAGGTTTCATTTTGTTAAATCAATTTCAATGTTTCCAGTGTAGTATCGGTTGTTAAATGTTCTGGGTTGACATAATAATGGGGAACATAACTCTTATGTGAGTTGATATGGACTCACAAAGGTTCGATCCTGAGTCTGTGTTCCTTCGGCTGCATTGTTTTGAAATTGAGCCTGTTGCTGAAGCGTGGCCCAAATCATTTTAAAATTGATGGTTCCCTGTTCACAGAACATCATAGGGCTCGTTTTAAAAAATGAAATGGATCTTTGTCTTCTTACCCTGATTTTGAGTTTAAACTTTGGCATAAACACCTCTTGAGTTCTTTTGGGCTTTTTCTCTAATTAAGCTAGACTATCTCAAAGGTAGATTGGAGGTGAGCCATATTAGACAATAAAAATAGTTATGACCCTCCGAATTTTAGTTTGAATACCCTTTAAAATAGAATTGAGGTGCGCCGCGCCAAATAGAATCTCAAATGCGCGACCCTCACTTAATTATATCTCTTAAAATTCTTAGAACTCTAGGCGCGTCATTTAGCGAATTTTCCATGGCCCTCGCAAAGTTAAAAATGCGTAGGTGCTTTACATGCGTTATTTTAATAATATTACTTTCCTAAACGTGGGTGTGCACTTTATGTGACCCAAATTTAAATCCTAATAACGTTGAATAAAATGTGTCTCGGATTGCGGGTGCATTTCATGCGACGCGGTCCAAAGACATATTTTAGACGATGTTAAATATTCTTTAAAATGAATAAAAGCGTTTATAAACTTAAAATTGTACCATAGGCTAAAATATGTATTAAAATCAGATAATATTCCAATTATGATAGTTTAAGCGACCGTGCTAGAACCACGGAATCCGGGGGTGGCTAACACCTTCCCTCGGGTTGACAGAATTCCTTATTCAGAATTTCTGGTTTGCAGACTTCAAAAGGAAAGTCGAATTTTCCTCAATTTGGGATTTTAAAATAAACCGGTGACTTGGGACACCAGAAAACAAACCGTCCCAAGTCGCGACTTTGAATTTGAATAAATGATCCCATTTCAAATAATGTCACTTAAAGTGGAAAAACTCCCCTTATATACTATCCTTCGGTGTGGTGTGTAAAAAAGGAGGTGTGACAGCTTCGGCGACTCTGCTGGGGAATCAAAACCCAGAACTTCGGTTGAGGGTTTAAGAATTCGAGCTTAGAATAACTGTTATGATTGGCTTTATCTGTTATATAATTTTCCTACATGTTTGAGCCTAATGTGCTAAATGCTTTTACCGCTTTGATATTTTGTAAATTATATATAAACTGCTACGAAACCCTTCCTCTCTCTGAGTCTTCTAAATCATGGAAAAGGGTGCTCTTCGTGTGACTTCTCTTCTGTCTAGAGTCTTTACCCATTTTAGAACGAGGTTCGGACACGTTGCTAAGCCGGTGAAGCTTCTGTATTCCTGGTATGCTGCCCCCCCGGCTCGAGTTGTCCGCTCGGGTAAGCCAGGTCTAGAACAATAAACCTAGGTTTTAAACCTAGTATAACAAAGCCTTATGTCGGATCCCTAGTAGGGACGTTTGTTTGCATCACGTGCATTTGACTTTGGAGACTCAACACATAGGTTGGATCTGTCTAGGACAGGTGTACTTGAAATGAAAAGACCATCCTGATACATCCCACTTGCTACTTGTGTATTTATTTGTTTCGGATTCGCATGTTGACCAACTTGTGGATAATAGAAGAAATTGGGAAAAGAAAATAGCAATGTGAGGGCTCAGAGAGATAATTACTTTTTTTTTAAATCAGTGTCCAAAATATACTGAAACTCTGCCAAAAGTCTAACAAAAATTTTCTGTTTGAAAAATAGTTGGTTTTTATTTTTGTCAAATCTGACCGAACAACGCCAGTTTGATGCTATTGGGTCCAACTTCCCTTTCGCAAAAATAGCCCAAAAACAATAAAAAATTTATTTGTTTTTGTCACAAATAAGCAGGGTGATGCCATTCTTGTTTAAAATGAGTTGAATGTCCCCAAAAATGCGCCGGAAGGCTATTTTTTCAAGAACAGCCACCTTTGGTCATTTTTTTTCATTTTTGACCAGTTAGTAGGCACAACTTTAAAATCTTCTTCCCCGAAGTGCTGAAAGGCCGTATTTGCAAAACTGGGTTTAATTTTGAAGTAAGGTTTTGAAAAAGGGTGTTACTCTTTGGGGTCAAAATGAGTTATTAAATCACCTTAATAAATATGCAGGACGAGAAAAAATGAAATTGAACCTTTCACAGCCCTTAAAGAGATCCCCTTACAGCTCCACATGTGGTGGAATGATCTAGGAAAAGGCAGTAGAGAAACTGTGGTAAAAGTTATGGGAGGCCTCGTCAGACTATTGAACGTCAAGCCAAGGTTGGACGTAATTGAAGCTTTAATACCTTTTTGGGACCCAACTCGCAATGTGTTCCGTTTATCTGACTTTGAGCTCACACCTACACTGGAGAAAGCTGCAGGTTATGTGGGCCTTAATGGAAACCTTAGAAGTCGATATCCATTGTCACCAAGACCGATATCTCCCCACAGATTTCTGGATCTGCTGAGTATTAGTTGGGATATTCAGGATGGAAATTTATCTGAAGGGTATTGCACTCTCCAATTCTTGTATCAATGCTATGGTAATCCCCGGGGTTTTGAAGAGCCGAACACTAGTATGACCCATGCCAGAAATAAAGAGAAATGGGAGGCAAGGTAGGGTTTAGCTTTTATAGTAGCCTTTTTGGGTGTTATAGTCTGTCCGTGAAAAGATGGTAATATAGAGGTGGGTCTCGTAGGAATGATCGATGTTGCAATCAAGAAAGCCAACAGCATTGTGGTTCCCCTGATCTTATCTGAAATCTACCGAGCTTTGACTATCTATCGAGAAGGGGGAAAGTTCTTCCAACGCTGCAATCTTTTACTACAATTATGGATGCAGGAACATCTCCGCCATCGAGTTAGGTATATGAATTACGGTATGACTGGTTTGAGTTGCATTAAAGAATTTGAAAGCCGAGTAGTGGGCATTGAATTCCCCGAGGGTACTGAATCTTGGCTTGCACGTTTGAGCTCCTTGACTGCCCATGAAATTGAGTTGACATTCGGATGGCTTCCTGTCACCGAAGCACTAATGGGCATCCGAAGCATCCAGCTGTATGCCCCCCAAAGGGTTTTGGACCAATTAGCAAGATTTCAAACCATCCCCCGTGATGAAGATTTGAGTAAACATGTCATTGAATTGGGCCCAAAATCCGTATTTCCGGAGGGAAGAATTCGCCAGGTATGGAATGAATGCAGATTTATTAAACCTAAGACCATGGTGCGAGATCTAGATAGAGGTGAAGTGGACCCCAAGTACATTGTTTCGTTCGGTAAAAGATTCCAGATTCCTCAAAGACCTGCTAAGAGAGCCCACATGCAAAAATTCACTCACGACGCGCAACAGTAATGGGGCTGGTTGGCAAAAGAAGAAAGCTACAGGGCTAGAATTGGTAAGTTGGAAGGACAAATCAGGGACCTCAAATTTGCCAAAAGTATCCAAGCTACCGTAGATGAGGGAGAAAAGAAAAAACTAACTCAAGAAAATGAAGCCCTCAATGCTAAAATCTAGAAGAAGAAAATAGCTGCCAGAAACCCAGAAAGAAGCCGAGCGGATGGAAGGCTTATAAGCAGTCTGAAAAAGAAATCCTTTGAGTGTCAAGATGACCTAGAAAAGTCTGAGGCTAGTCCATCAAACGTCCGGGCTCAATTAGCGGAAAATGCAAAAGGCCGGACACAGTTTGTGCAAGAAATGAAGAGAAAGTATGAAGGGACAATCACCAGCCAGAGAAGAAAGGTAACTACTCTTGAGAATGAGGCAACCAAGCAGGCTAAAGATTTCAAAGCTGATAGGGAACATTGTTATGATTTGATGGCTCAGATAGAGGAAGGAATACAACATTTGCAAAATCAACACCTTAACGGCTCTCAGGTGTTCGAAGCCCAAAATCAGCAAATCGGGTGGCTACTTTAGGGAAAGGGTAGGATTCGAGAAAGGATTAGGGCTATTGCCGACTACATTGTCGCAAAATACCAAGCATGTGAGGATATAACCCGAACCACCTTCTTCGCTACAGTGATGACATTCGCCCACCAGATAATGAGTGATTTGGAGTGACTACAAGGGGATCTCGCACATAAGCCCGTGTCGAGGCCGAATGATGTCCCGCGGGCCCCATGAGTTGAAGCTTTAATGTATTACTGATTTTTCATGCATCGAGTCTGTATTTTGGTTTATCTTGAGTCTGCTTATAGTTTTTCATAGAAAATGAGTAGTTTAAAATCTTTTGTAATAGAAGTTTTAGTAATGAAAAATCAAAAATTCCCAAAAAAAAATTTAATTCTTTTTTCATACTTTTCGCATTTATTCGCTTGAACTACGTAATGATCTGATTCATGCGGCGTCGTGATACGTAGGCAATCCTCATCGGATTCAGTTATAACTTTGTGAATAGCTCCAATAAGAAAAGAAAATGAAAAAAAAGAAAGATAAAAAAAACAAAAAAAAGAGAGAAAAAAGGGCAAGAGAAGAAAAGAAAACAAAAACAAAAAAAGAGATGAAAAGGGAAGAGTGAAAGTGGAAAGAAGAAAATGGGGAAGAATAAGTAAAGCCGGGATGAAGCATGCAACTGTTGCAAAACATGTAAAAAAACATTTAAATGTATTGGTGCATCATATCCCTAACGTGCAATTACCTATCTGTTATTTGTTTCAAACTAACTGTTTGCTGCTGTTACACTCAGTCTAGGGTTTTATAGAACGGTGGTTGGTTTTTGTGGTAATCTGGCTTCGCACCCATACTTTACGAGATCAAAAGGGAGCATCGAAATGTCTTCAAAAATGACTCTGCCAACAATTCCTATTTTGGATGATAGTCCAATCTCAGGCATCCCGGCATCAGAATCGGCAGCTGCCAAAAAAATAGAATCCTACGTCTCCAGGTTATGGAAATGTGGGATTCTTGGGCAAATGGAAAAGACCCACCAAGCGTAATCCCGGGATTCCCTAAAATTTTTCCTAGAGCAAGCGGTTGCTCCACCATCGCTATCAGTCACCCAAACACAACACTAGGACACCCAACTATCTCAGCTCATTTTGTGGGAACACCTTCTAAGGAAAGCCCCCAGCTGTTAATGTCCGGTACAACTTTCACCTTCCAAACACCCTCCTTCCCGATGGAACCTCCACAATTTACTACTTATACTTACTCCCAGCCACCCCGGTATGAATGCACTGCGAGGCAAGAAAAGACCACCAAAACTCCTAGGCAAGAAGAGATTGGGAGAAAGATGAGGAGTATGGAACAGAGTCTCAAAAGCATACAAGGCTTGAGTGGGAAGAAAAGTGTGTCCTTTGCCGACTTATGCATGTTCCCTCATGTGCATCTACCAATGGGATTCAAAACCCCAAAATTTGATGGACACGGTTATCCTATTGCTCATCGCAAGAGATATTGCAACCAGCTGCGAGGAGCTGGTGGAAAGGAAGAACTCCTCATGGCCTATTTCGGAGAAAGTCTGGTTGGCATCGCATCTGAATGGTACATGGACAAAGACATATCCCGATGGCATATCTGGGATGATCTTGCTAGAGATTTCATCAGGCAGTTCCAGTACAACATTGATATTGCTCCAGATAGGAACTTATTGACAAACTTGAAGATGAAATCCTCGGAAAGCTTCCGAGAGTACGCAGTTAAATGGCGTGAGCAGGCTGTAACACCTCCTTTTTCCAAATCTTTACTACACCCCGGGGAGGGTATAATAAAAAAGGAGTTTTTCCACTTAAAGGACAATCGAAACGGGATTTGTTTTATTTAAGATTCAGAGTTGCCACTTGGGAGATTTACGGTGTCCCAAGTCACCGGTTTGAATCCCGAATCAAGGAAAAGGTTTGACTCTGTTTAACAGTCACGAACCAGAAATCCGGGTAAGGAATTCTGTTAACCTGGGAGTAGGTGTTAGGCACTCCCGAGTTCCGTAGTTCTAGCACGGTCGCTCAACTGCTATATTTGGCTAAAATTTATTTTAATACATGTCTACCTACAGTGCAATTTTAAACGTTATTTACCGCTTTTTGTCAATTATTATTTTATTTAAGAAAGTGAACGTCGTTTAAGAACGTGTTTTCGGATCACGTCACATGAAATGCACCCGGATCCTCAACACACTCCTATCCAACGTTTTTGGATTTGGATTTGGGTCGCATAAAATGCACACCCATATTAGGAAGGTAAGATTAATTAAAAATCGCGCCTAAAGTGACTAACGTGTTGTTATGTTTTGGGAAGGCCGTGAAATTCGTTAAACGGCCTGTCCCGAATACTAAGTATTTTTAATTAAGTAATTAAGGAGGGCCCGTAATTGTATATTTGATTTGGCAAGGCCCGCATCATTTATTATTAAAGGCCAACTTAAAGTAACTAAATTTTCTATTCATATTATTTGTCTCTAAGGGTAAATTAATTCATGAATGTAAATTCGGGCCTCGAACTCAAGTCCGGATTCAAACAAAAGGAAAGACCCTTTTAGCTTGGACCTGCTACCTAATTCAAAGCTCAATTTCATATTCATGAGTTAATTTCCCGTATTCCTAATTATTTGTTTTTACGTATTATTATATTTGGGACTTTTGATTCTCATTTAAACTTCAGCAACACTTTTGGGCCTCAAGCTTAGCCCAGGTAATGTGAATCGAACTGCGGTTCATATTAAGATCCAACTCACTGTGGGCCTTGGTCCAGCTGAAGCTGTATTACTTTACAATTTGGAGACAAGGATGTTTCGTTTAGGCCACAACCCTTTGGGCCTGGTACCAGCCCAAATCAGACAAGCTGGTCAAGTCACGTAGGGGAGATCACAGGATCGAACCTCCAGACTTAGCACATCAATGTTTTGTTTAAGCAATGGCTTAACACATTATCCCAAACTCTTCTGTGTGTGTTCAAAATTACAGGCCAAGGAAGACAATATTTATTCAAATCTAACAGACATTAGTCAATTGAATTCTAATCTCATGCACAGACTGATTTATTTAATAACATCAGCTACTAATTAGCTATTTTATTATTAAACTGTTTGAAAAAAAAACACATTCAAATTGCAACCAAAATTGACCTAAGCATCATACGTTAATCTCATGATCAGTTATTAATCTAATCCATTTTTTTCAATTTTTTACTTTAAACAAAATGACGAATTAACTGAAGTAAATGCTAAACTACACTAAAACTCAGCTGATAATCACACGCTTAACAGTCCAGGATAGTCCTAACTAAATACATATAGAAACCTGTCGAAACTTTTCAATACACTATCAGCACAACTAAATTGCTAAAAAAACGCATGGAATATATTTTATTAGTCTATCAGTCTATTACTTAGCAGTGCAAAATTATTATAGTTTGATGGTAATGAACAGTCTATGAAATCACAAAATTATCTAAGATATGGCAAAGCTATTGAAGCTGTAAATCTACAACATAAAATCATCTTCAATTTCATTTCAAAGCTTGAAGATTACAAATATGTACCTGGAAGTTTCAGAAAATGAAAAGGATCAGTAAGATGTAGCAGGAACAATCAACAACAGCTAATGACTTCAACAGTGGCATCAACAGCCCAGAAAACTTTGAAAAACCAACAGAAAATACAAATTTGATCCACACGATTGTCTAAACGACCTTAAGAGGATTTGAGCAGCTAAACTTCAAACAAAAACAAAGCAGTGCTACTTCTAATCTGAAAATCAATGGAACAGTATTTTTTTTTCTGGATTTTTACTAAAAGTTTATATTGTTTTTGGAGTTTTTTGATATGAATCTCGAAAAGTTGATCTGAATTTGAAGATGGAATTCATGAGGGAAAATCTGGAGGTCTAAACTTCTCAAACAAGTAAAGGGACAGCCTATTTATAGATGTAATTGGAGGGAATTTCAGATTTTACTTTTTGCACATTAGTCCCTATTTATTTCTATTTGTACCCCCTATTTTTGACTTGTTTCACAAGTAAGTGCACCTATTTAGCTAAAATCTACACTAGAGTCTATTCTAGAAGGTTCTATACCCCTTACAATTCCTGTACTACCCCTACTTCATTTCAGAATTTATCAAACCTGAGTACACTACCCTTTTTCATGCCTATACTACCCCTGAAACCCCCCCAGGAATTACTGTATTATCCCAAATTTGTGTTGTCTACTTTACTGCCCTCAATTCTTTTTTTTAGTTATTTATTATTAAAGACTAATTATAATTAACTAATCTAAACAGCTATAACCAATTTACACTTCTAATTATCAGAATCGATCCTAATTTTAAACTAATATCAGAAATCAGAAATTAACATGAACAATTAATCTATCAATTAATAACAAATCACATAGCAAAGATAGAATAGAAGAAAACCTAATTAATTTGTTAACAAAACTTAAACAATACAATTATCCTAATCAA
Organism: Nicotiana glauca; assembly: GCA_026770625.1. Taxonomy (NCBI): domain Eukaryota; kingdom Viridiplantae; phylum Streptophyta; class Magnoliopsida; order Solanales; family Solanaceae; genus Nicotiana; species Nicotiana glauca. The sequence goes on from MU733527.1 coordinate 20,143, forward strand.
GTAAACTAGAATTGAATTTTTAAAATACTAAGAAATTTAGACCTAAAAGTATTATTTACAAACTATCAGTAGAAATTCAACAAAACCAAACAGCAAACCCTAATTAAACTAATGACTAAAGTGAATCATTTTATTACTTGAATTATTTACTAATCAGGATAAAACCAGAATTAGAACAAAGAAATAGAAATAGAAATTAAACAAATTAAACTAGCCTGAACAGAGTTATAACAAATTTTTATGAATTTTCAGAAGGTATAGGACTTACAGATTGCAAAGAAATCTCCAGCAGGCCATTCTTGAGAGAATCTTTCAAGATTCTTGACACGTAACATCCCTAATGGTGTGTTTTCAAAAGAAAACACATTATTAGGGATGCTACGGTCGGAAATCACAAAGATTAAATGAGGGTTCTTGGCCGAAAAATTTTTAGAATTATATTCGAGGAGTTCTGGGCATGTTTGAAAGAAATGGGTATGAGGGTTAGGCAGAAGAGGCTAAGGCGAACCTAGGGTGTTATTTTGGTGATGTTTGGCATGGTTTGGGTTTTGGCCGGAAAACTTAAAATCAAGATTCGAAGTTTTCCGGCGAGATTTGAAGGAAACTAATGGCAAGGTCGGAAAGAGGGGAACGAGGTGAGTTGGGGGTGTTATTTTGGTGGCCGTTGGAGTAGGTATTGGTCGCCGGCGGTGGTGTTCCAGCGAAAGAAATGGTGTTATTCGATGAGCTAGGATAAGATTCGAGGGAAAATAACACCATATTTGTAATGAGGGAGAGAAGGGGTTCTGGTGGTGTATTTTTGGGAGCTATTGGTTTAAATCACGCACGCCGGCGGTAGGGTTCCGGCGAGGTTCAGTAAGGGGGCGGAGGAAGAAAGACATGATAATGAAGAATATGTTTTTAGGGTTAACAGATTTTAATGCCCTTTTTTATCAAAATTGACGAATTAACCTACGCCCTTGGATTAGATGATACGGATGGTCAGGATTAAATCGCCTTAAACGACGTCGTTTTGAAACTTAAACATGCTGGACCGGGCAGAATTGGGTTGGGCTAGTGTGGGTAATCCGTTTGGGCTTGGGGTTTTCTAGCTTAATTTTGGCCCAAAGAACTGGGCAGTCCATTTCTTCTTTTATTTATTCCTCTTGTTTTCTTCTTTTCATTTCTTTTGTCTTTTTATATTTTTCATTTTTGTATTGTTGTATTTTGTTTTGTATTTTTCTAATCTTATAAAAATCTAAAAATTAAGACAAAAAATCTAATTACACCATTTAACTCCTAAAATCATTTTTAAAGATGAATGCAACAATTTATCAATTAAAATTGCCTAAGAACTATTTTTGTGATTTTCTTTAAATTATTCTAAAATGAATTAATACCTACTTAATACTAAAATATGAAATTAAATTCGTAATGCAAATGCATATTTTTGTATTTTTAATATGAATTATTATGCAACCAATTAACACAAAAATGCAACTAAATTCATAAAAATTGTAAAATCATTTTATTTAAAACTTTTGGAATAATTTGCTTAGGGAAAAAATCACGTGCTCACAGCTGCCCCTCTTTGCCCGGAAACACGAAGAGTTTTCGTGCAAAGATAAGTAAGCGGAAATGAGAGATTTTTTCCCGTTTCCATATTCCGTGTGAAGCATTTTGAAAGAGTTGACCGCACCCTACTTCAGAGGCTGCTACATATCCCGGGCTAAACGGGAATCAGGTCAGTATAGTTCAGGAATGTCTAGTAACTGGGACTACCAGGAGCTGTGATTTCACTGCTGTTGCTGTTGTTACTGCTCGCTGACCTCCTTATTACACCGTGTCAAGATAAAAAGAAACTAGCCTAAGCTATGAACTACAGAAAGTCCTATCTATGTCTTCAAACTTGCTCTTGTGTTGCCTTGAACTTGTATCTCGTGTTCTTCCAATGGAATTCTTGTTGTTGCCTTGGCGATGTTTTGCCATCCCTCTTGATGATACTTGATTACTACATTTTGAAATATGTGTCCATTTTTCAGGTGGACTCCTTCTTACGATGCTTGAAAATGTATTCCCTTGTTGTTCAGGTGGGTTCCTGCTTGCGAGGCTTGAAAATGTATTCCCTTGTTCTTCAGGTGAGCTCCTGCTTGCGATGCTTTAAAAGTATTCCCTTGTTCTCCAGGTGGGCTCCTGATAGCGATGCTTGAAAATGTATTCCCTTGTTTTCCAGGTGGGCTCCTGAATGCGATGCTTGAAAATTTATTCCTTTATTTTCTAGGTGGGCTCCTGTTTGCTGAATTTGAAAGATATTCCCTTATTCTTCAGGTCGGCTCCTGCTTGCGACAAACATACAAGACAACGAAAATTTCTGCCCCAGTTTGATAACTGGGCTAGTTGTGCTACCAAATATTAAATTTGAAAGATAGAACTTGCATTATACTTCCCTTGTTCTTCATGTGGGTGCCTGACTGCTGCGCTTGAAATGTATTCCCTTGTTCTCCAGGTGGGCTCTTGCTTGCTGAACTTGAAAAGTATTCCCTTATTCTTCAGGTGGGCCCCTGCTTGCTGACTTTTGAAAGATATTCCCTTATTCTTCAGGTGGGCTCCTGCTTGCTGACTTTTGAAAGATATTCCCTTATTCTTCAGGTGGGCTCCTGCTTGCTAACTTTGGAAAGTATTCCCTTTGTTATCCAGGTGGGCTCCTGCTTACTGACTTTGGAAAGTTGTTCCCTTGTTATCCAGGTGGGCTCCTGCCTACTGACTTTGGAAAATTATTCCCTTGTTATCCAGGCGGGCTCCTGCTTACAAAGAAAATTTCCTGCCCCTGTTTTAATCAAAGAAAGATTTGTTAATATTAAATGGTGGTTAGCTGCTGGAATTCTTGTTGGCCATGCTCCTGCTTCCGACTTTTCTCTGACTTGCTTCCTTGGACTTGCTTTGAAATGCCACGATTTCCTGGCTGACTTTCAACCTTCTGATCTTGATACCCAATGTTTGCCCTGTGTTACTGTTTTGTGTTTCTATCCCCTTCTTGCGAACTTTGCTTCTCCCTCACACTTATCGGATTACCCTACTGATGGGATTTCCATTGGTCCTTTATGCTTTGCTTTTTTAATATGTCCCAATCTCATTATGCCATACAACTGGGAAGCTGGTAGCTAGCCTTGACATCCTTCTTTTTGTTTCTGAATAGAACTGACACTGAAACATCTTATAGACAGACTTCAAGAGAATGAAATGCAATGACCTCGAAGGTTGTGGATAGAAAAACTCTGAAAATGAAGAATTTGTAATGAAGAGAAAAGGATAAGACTCATCTGAGTGGAAAGGCTGATTCCTTTGATCGTGCTATGCATTTTGGATTAACCAACCTAGTCTGTCCAACCAATCAACTATCAATTTCCACATTTGCTGTTCCATACTTTCACAACCCGACTTTTTCCAAAACCCAAACCTCGCTTGTTTTTCCATGTTTCAAACACCTTTCAACCACATACTTCCTTCATTTGTCCAATCTGAAAACTCACTTTCGCCTTACGGTGCCCGTTATATCTCTCAACTCACTTCGCCTTACGGTGCCCGTGAGGGTTTTCACCAATAAGACTCTCTCATTTTCATTTCTCTCAACTCACATCGCCTTATGGTGCCCGTGAGGGTTTTCACCGATAAGACTCTCTCATTTCATCTTTTTCCTCCTGGCACCAGAGTGTTGTCCCCAACATGAATCACTCTACCTGCTTGTATTGGCATTTCTTAAAATTGATCCGAAGGTCTTTCTTTGGACCATAATGTGGCTTTTGAATGGGTTTTATAAAGAAGGGTATAAAAGCTCAAAATAATTCAACGTGGGTTCAAAACTACAACTTTCGGAATCATATTTCTTGCAACGACCACAACTTCTGCCCCAGTTTCCTTCTTGGGGATTCTTGGATTTTTCTTTTGTTGTGACTGATCCTCAGTGAGGCTGCCTACGTACCCTTTCGGGATCAAGTCAAACGTAGTTCAGGAATAAAATCTCTTCATTGTTGCGATGTTTCTTTTCTTCCATTCTTCTTTTCTTTTTCATTTCTTTTCTTTCTTTTCTTCTTTTTCTTTTTCTTTTCTTTTCTTTCTTTTCTTTTCTTTTCTCTTCTCTTTTTTTTCTATTTTCTTTTTTCTTTTCTTTTCTTTTCTTTTCTTTTTCCACTGTCTTTCCCCTGTTTCTCCACTTAATTTCCCCGCTCGAATTTTTGAGTTTTTGTTGTTGATTCTGAAAGAGGAATACAAAAGAAAAATATAACAGGGCTGAAAGGGATAACAAAGGATAAACTGTTTGGATAGCAGAACAAAATGCATTCGTCATTTCAATCTCAAAACATGCCAAATACAATCAGGTACATAAAGATAAAGAAATCATACATAATATCTTTTGACTGCATCAGAGTTGATAGCCATTTCTACATATTTCCCTTCCACATCTGTTAGATACAATGCACCATTGGAAAACACTCGTGTTACAACAAACGGCCCCTGCCAGTTAGGAGCGAACTTTCCTTTTGCTTCAGCCCAGTGAGTTAAGATACGCCTCAACACCAATTGCCCTACTTCAAACTTCCGCGGACGCACATTCTTGTTATATGCTCTTGCCATTCTTTGTTGGTATAATTGTCTATGACATACTGCTGCCAATCCCTTTTCATCAATCAAGCTCAATTGTTCTAAACGAGCTTTGACCCACTCATCATCATCAATTTCTGCCTCAGCAATAATCCGAAGGGAGGGTATTTCAACCTTCGCAGGTATCACTGCCTCCGTACCGTACACCAATGAATAAGGAATCGCCCCTACTGAAGTGTGAACAGTAGTGCGATATCCTAACAGAGCAAAAGGTAATTTCTCTTGCCACTGCCTGGATCCTTCCACCATTTTCTTAAGTATTTTCTTGATGTTCTTATTAGCTGCCTCAACTGCTCCATTCGCCTTAGGACGATATGGGGTAGAGTTGCGGTGCATGATCTTAAACTTCTGACATGTCTCCGCCATCAGATGGCTATTGAGAATTGCACCATTATCTGTGATAATCACCTTCAGAATTCTGAACCGGCAAATGATATTTGAATGCACAAAATCGATCACCGCCTTCTTGGTCACTGATTTGAAAGTTTGCGCTTCAACCCACTTAGTGAAGTAGTCAATGGCTACCAGAATAAACCTGTGCCCATTAGATGATGCTGGCTCGATCGGCCCAATGACATCCATTCCCCAAGCAACAAAGGGCCATGGTGCCGACATTGTATGAAACTCAGATGGTGGAGAATGGATCAAATCTTCATGTACTTGCCATTGATGACACTTGCGCACAAAACTGATACAATCCCATTCTAGAGTAAGCCAGTAATAACCTGCTTGGAGAATATTCTTTGCCAATATATACCCACTCATATGAGGTCCACAAACTCCCGCGTGTACCTCGGGCATGATACTTGTAGCCTGTTTAGCATCCATGCACCTCAATAAACCAAGATCTGGAGTTCTTTTGTACAAAATTCCTCCACTGAAGAAAAATCCGCTTGCCAAGCGTCTAATAGCTCTCTTTTGATCCCCTGTGACTTCTGCCGGATATACTCTCATTCTGAGGTATTCTTTAATATCATGAAACCACGGTTCACCATCAAGTTCTTCTTCCACCATATTACAATAAGCATGCTAGTCTCGGACTTGAATCTGCAACGGGTCCACATATGCCTTATCTGGATGATGCAACATTGACGCCAAAGTGGCCAAAGCGTCAGCAACTTCATTATGAATCCTCGGAATGTGCCTGAAATCTATTGATTGAAACCGTTGACATAAGTCATGCAAACATTGCCGGTACGGTATGAGCTTTAAGTCTCGTGTTTCCCATTCTCCCTGAATTTGGTGTACCAAAAGATCCTAGTCGCCCATGACCAAGATCTCCTGGACACCCATATCTGTAGCCAATCTCAAACCCAAAATACGTGCCTCGTACTCGGCCATGTTATTGGTGCAGTAGAAACAAAGTTGAGCTGTAACAGGGTAGTGTTGCCCTGTCTCTAAAATAAGTACCGCTCCTATCCCCACGTATTTATTATTGGCGGCCCCATCAAAGAACAACTTCCACCCAGGTTTTTCATCTTGTTCTGATTCCTCAATATGTATTGTCTCCTCATCAGGAAAGTATGTTTTCAACGGTTCATATTCATCATCAAATGGATTCTCCGCTAGGTGATCAACCACTGCTTGTGCTTTCATCGCAGTACAGGTCACGTATACAATATCAAATTCAGTGAGCAGGATTTGCCACTTTGCGAGCCTCCCTGTGGGCATGGGCTTCTGAAAAATGTATTTTAATGGATCCAACCGTGAGATGAGATAAGTGGTATATGCTAACAGGTAATGTTTCAACTTCTGTGCTACCCAGGTCAATGCATAACACGTCCTCTCAAGCTGAATGTATTTTACCTCGTAAGATGTGAACTTCTTGCTGAGGTAGTAAATTGCCTGCTCTTTCTTTCCCGTAACATCATGCTGCCCCAGTACACAGCCAAAAGAATTATCCAACACTGTCAGATAAAGGATCAAGGGTCTTCCCGGCTCTGGCGGAACCAACACAGGTGGACTGGCCAAATACTCCTTAA
>MU733527.1:34033-67598 GCA_026770625.1 Nicotiana glauca
CTCCATCGAAATCCATATTCTCTAAAACTTTCTCCAGGTTTCTTTTCAATCTTGGTCAAGGAGAGACAATCGGGGATGATTTCAAGATTATACTGAAAATGGTTTGCAAAGGCTTGGGCTAAGTCATCCCATGTGTACCATCGGGTATGATCTTGCCTTATATACCACTCTAAAGCCGATCCGCTAAGGCTTTGGTTGAAGTATGCCATTAACAATTCATCTTTTCCTCCAGCACCCCTCATTTTACTACAAAACCCCCTCAAATGGGCTACGGGGTCGCCATGTCCATCATAAAGATCAAACTTCGTTAATTTGAAACCCGCAGTCAATTGGACTTCTGGAAACAAGCACAGGTCTTTATACGCGACACCCACTTGTCCTCCTAGACCTTGCATGTTTCGGAATGATTATTCCAAGCTTTTTACTTTGCGTATCATCTCCTCCTGCTCGGGGTTCTTAAGAGGCTTTTCTTCCTCAGCTGATATATCAATAAGAGGAGTATAAGAGTATGGTTCATAAGGTTTGGAAGTAGGCTCGGGTGGATAATAGTGGTTTTCTTGAGTGTGGAACAAGGGTTCACTCGAAGATTTGTGTAACATGGCGGGCGGAGGAGCCACGTACACAGGAGCAACTGGTAGTGGAGGGCATGGAATTTGTTTTGGTGGTGGAGGTGGTGGTGTTTAAGAAGTGGTTACATAATATGATGAATAGGTAGGGTAGGCCGGGGAAGAATTCACAGTGGGTGGATCTTGTGATTGAACTGGTGGCGGGATATAGGCAGGATTGGCAGGATAAGTTGGCAAGGGATGTCCTTTTGCCCAGGCCTGGTACATTTCGGCCATTTGTTGTTTTAGCTTGTACATTTCCTCTTTCATAGCATTGACATCCACTATTTCTTCCTCCCTAGCCGGGTCAACAATAGTTGCTTCGATCTCTTGGCTAACCATTTTCGACATGTCTTTGGAGCGGGTATTATATGGATGAGTTGCCAGAATGCCAGCTAGCTAAACCACCTGTCTGGACTCATCAACAACAACAACGTTATTAGTGGTTAGGGCATTAACAGACAAAGGACCGCACATTTGGAGCATGGATGCACCTAGACAATTATAGGTTTCTAATATGCATTTGCTCGGTTGCGTGCGTCATACCGGCTAATTTATTCTCAATTGTGGCTTCTTTCTTTTGTTCTTGCCTTTTTCTTTGCTTTGCCATTTCCTTTTGTTGTGGCTTTTCCCTCGTTTTTTTTTATTATTATTTTTTTTATTTTATTTTCATATGACTATAGTCGGGTCCTATGAAAATTGCCTATGTACCGTGCCCATGTCTGAACCAAATAAATGCAAAATAATAACTACAATTTTCTCTTGGAATTTTCAATTTTATTAATAGCAAATATGTCTATTACAAGGACCCAAAACAGACTCTAAAATAACAAACGAGCTACAAACTCCATCGACAACTATTCTATTGTAGACTGACTTGAAATGAAAATACAGACTCAAATAATTGACATACTCTAATATAGATTTTAATGATGTTCATGAATACATTAAAGCTCCTAGTGCTTGCGGGACATCGTTCGGTCTCGCCGCACGCCTATGTGCAAGTTCCACTTGAAGTCTGTCCAGGTCACTTATTATCTGTTTCACAAATATCATCACTGAAGCAAAGAAGGTAGTCTGAGTCATATTCTCGCACATTTGGCATTTTCTGGTGATGTGGTGAGCAATAGCTAGGATTCTTTCTCTGATTATGCCTTTTTCCTGAAGTAACCGCCCTATTTGTTCGGCCCTGGCCTCCAGAGTCTGCTGATTTCTCTCCTGAAGTTGTTGTAGATCCATTTCTAATTGTGCTAAAGATGTATAGCAATGTTCCCTTTCAACACTGAACTCTTTTGCTTGTTTGCTCATTTTGTTTTCTGTAGTAATGACCTTTTTCCTCAATCTGGTGACTTCATTGTGATGCTCCTCTCTTAGCTGTTGAACCATGCCGGCTCGTTCTTCTGCATTTTTAGTCAACTGTCTTCGAACCTCAGCTAGTTCCCTTTCTGCTTTGTTGAGGTCGAAACTGTAGTCATTTACTTTTTGTCGTAAATTGTCTATCAGCTTTGCATCTCGGGCATTTCTAATAGGGGTTTCAGTCGCTATCTTCATTTTCTGGATTTGAGCTCGTAAGGCTTCATTTTCTTTGGCCAATTTATTTTTCTCTCCTTCATCAGCCACAGCTTGCACAATGTTTTCAAACTTAAGATTTTGGACTTGTTTTTCCAGCTCGCTTATTTTTGCCCTATACTAATTTTCTTTGGCTAACCAAGCCCACTGCTCTTGTGATGATTCAGCAAATTCTTGGAGATGAGGCCTTTTTGCCGGCCTTACGAATGCAACATCCCTTCTATACCAAGCCTGATTGTCGGGTGATACCTCTCCTTAAGCTCGATCCTGAACACAAGTATTTGCCGCCAAGTATTGACATTCGCTCCAGACTTGGCGGACTTTAGCTTTAGGAAACTAGCCATCAGTGCCAATCTCGACCACTTGCAAACTAAGATCATCATCCTTGGGTACTATCTGGCATCTCCCAAGCTATCTCAACACCCGATACGGGGCGTAAGGCTGAATGCTTCTAAGACCCATTAGGAGGATATGTGGTCGGGCTACCGGCATATATACGATTTCAACAACGGGCAACCATCCAAACGTCCACTCTATTTAGTTAGCAGTGAGGGATCGAAAATATGTTGTCCAACCCGTGAATCCTTCTAGCAAATTAACACCTTTAATCCTTGTGGGAAACTCTTCTATGCATGTTTTTTCCGGAGACCCGTAGCTCAAAAACTGAGGACGATGAAACAGATGCTCGATCATCCACATTTGTAACAGTAGACTGCACCCTTCGAAGAAAGCTTCCCCGGCCTTGCAAGCTGTAAGAGCACGGAAGATGTCGGCTAATATCATAGGTGCAAGAGTACTTTTAGCTTGAGTAATTAATGTGTTGACGACCCCAGCTATTTTTATGTCAATATTCCCGTCCTTCCTTGGAAATACAAGAAGTCCCAGAAAAACTACCATAAAAGCGAAATGTCGATGCTCCTCCCACTTTTGGCGATTCCCTTTGCTACATATCTTGCTTTCTGGATTGTTAAACCCCCCGATATGGCCATAGCGATGATATATGAAATTTAGAGTACAAAAGCCATTTGCCAGATNACAAAAGCCATTTGTCAGATCTGTGTTATAGACGGTTCTGATTATCTTGAAAGAGTCTAGAAATCTGTGCACAGCTACAACTCTCGGGGCAAACAAATACTTATGCCTTAAAAGGACTTCATCTTTCCCAATGTAGCCGGCTATTTCTTCTAATGTCGGGGTAAGCTCGAAGTCCTAAAAGTGGAACACGTTATGCGCTGGGTCCCAACATGTAATCAATGCTCTGATAATATCTCCCCGAGGCAAAATATCTAACAAACCGATTAGCCCTTTCAAATATTTCTTAACTTCATCTTGCCCTTCGCTTCCTAAATCACTCCACCACAGACGTAACTCCAAAGGGATCTTATGCACAAATGGTTCATTTTGAGTCGTGCTCATCCTGCACATTTATTAAGGTGATTTAATAATTTATTTATGACCTAAAAGAAAAAGATACTATATTTTTTTCAATTCTAATTTCCAAAATAAAGCCCAGTTTTGCCGATACGGCCTTTCAGCACTTCGAGGAGAAGATTTTAAGGCTGTGTCCGCTAATCGTTGGCAAATGACTTAGGGTGGCTGTTTTTGCACAAATAACCTTCCGGCGCCCTTTTTGGGGACATTCGGCTATTTTGGCAAAACGATATCACCTAATTTATTTATGACAAAAAATAAAAATTGACATTTTTTGGCTATTTTTGCAAAAGGGGTGGTTGGACCCGATGAGGGTTGCCTACGTATCTCACACCCGGTGAGAATTAAACCAGCATAGTTCGAGCAAATTAACGAACTACTTTAAAACTAGACTCTTTTTTTTTTATTTTCATTTTTGGCATTTCATAAGCAAAAAGCAAGACTCTTTTTTTTCTTCATTTTTATTTTTGGCATAACAAAACTACTTTCAAAAGCAAGACTCTTTTTCATTTTCATTTTTCATGGCAAGACAAACTATTTTCCTTTTCTATTTTTGAAAACAAGACAAAATACCGCCTTTTTTTTCCTTTTTTATTTTCAACAAAAATAAAACAACCTATTTTTACCAAATTAAAATAAAGATTTTTTTTAATTTTCCCTCTTCTTTTAGTAAAACAAACTATTAAAAACAAAACATTTCCATTTTTTTTTCGAAATTTCGACTGAGTTTCGATAGCATTTGGGCATTGATTTTTCTAAAACTAAACAATTAATTCTTTACACTGCTATTTCTCTCTTTTTCTCTTTTTTTTCAATTTTACAAAATTCTTGATGTTCAAAAGCCGGTCAGCATGCGGGCCCAAGACAAATAAAGGCAACCCGTAAAATACATCATGGTGGTCGTTTCATATCCGGTTACCTATCCTAGACGGACCCAACCCCTATGTTGAGTCCCCTAAGTCATATGCACGTGATGAAAATAAGCGCTCCTACTAGGGATCCGGCATGAAGTCAAGTTATTCTAGGTTCAAAACCTGGGTATGTGTTCTAGACTGTCTACCCGAGCGAACAACTCGAGTCGAGGAGGGGGCTACGTACCGGGAATCAAAAGGCCATCCGGCTTAGTAACTTGTCCGGCCTCTTTCTTATTTCAAGGTATTGACACTAACAGAATAGGGAGTCTCAACCAGTAAGCACATCCCCGGAGGTGAGAAGAAAAGGGTTTCGACACATTTTATATACAGTTCAGATAATATCAAAGAGGTAAACATTTAGTACATTAAGCATGAAACATGTAGGAAAATCAGATATAACCAAATACAACAATTTATCTAAACTCGAATTCTGAACCCTGAACAAAATGTTCTGGGTTCTGTTCCCCAGCAGAGTCGCCAAAGCTGTCACACCTCCTTTTTCTAAATCTTTACTATACCCCGGGGAGGGTATAATAAAAAAGGAGTTTTTTCACTTAAAGGACAATCGAAACAGGATTCGTTTTATTTAAGATTCAGAGTCGCCACTTGGGAGATTTATGGTGTCCCAAGTCACCGGTTTGAATCCCGAATTGAGAAAAAGGTTTGACTCTGTTTAACAGTCGCGAACCAGAAATCCGAGTAAGGAATTCTGTTAACCCGGGAGAAGGTGTTAGGCACTCCCGAGTTCCGTAGTTCTAGCACGATCGCTCAACTGCTATATTTGGCTAAAATTTATTTTAATACATGTCAACCTACAGTGCAATTTTAAAAGTTATTTACCGCTTTTTGTCAATTATTATTTTATTTAAGAAAGTGAACGTTGTTTAAGAACGTGTTTTCGGATCACGTCACATGAAATGCACCCGGATCCTCAACACATTCCTATCCAACGTTTTTGGATTTGGTTTTGGGTCGCATGAAATGCACACCCGTATTAGGAAGTTAAGATTAATTAAAAAAACCGCCTAAAGCGACTAACGTGTTGTTATATTTTTGGAAGGCCATGAAATTCGCTAAACGGCCTGTTCCGAATACTAAGTATTTTTAATTAAGTAATTAATGAGGGCCCCGCAATTGTATATTTGATTTGGCAAGGACCGCATCATTTATTATTAAAGGCCAACTTAAAGTAACTAAATTTTCTATTCATATTATTTGTCTCTAAGGGTCAATTAATTCAAGAATGTAAATTCGGGCCTCGAACTCAAGTCCGGATTCAAACAAAAGGAAAGACCCTTTTAGCTTGGACCTGCTACCTAATTCAAAGCTCAATTTCATATTCATGAGTTAATTTCCTGTATTCCTAATTATTTATTTTTACGTATCATTATATTTGGGACTTTTGATTCTCATTTAAACTTCAGCAATGCTTTTGGGCCTCAAGCTTAGCCGAGGTAATGTGAATCGAACTGCGGTTCATATTAAGATCCAACTCACTATGGGCCCTGGCCCAACTGAAGCTGTATTACTTTACAATTTGGAAACGAGGATGTTTCGTTTAGGCCATAACCCTTTGGGCCTGGTACCAGCCCAAATCAGACAAGCTGGTCAAGTCACGTAGGGGAGATCACAGGATCGAACCTCCAGACTTAGCACATCAATGTTTTGTTTAAGCATTGGCTTAACACATTATCCCAAACTCTTCTATGTGTATTCAAAATTACAGGCCAAGGAAGACAATATTTATTCAAATCTAACAGACATTAGTCAATTGAATTCTAATCTCATGCACAGACTGATTTATTAATAACATCAGCTACTAATTAGCTATTTTATTATTAAACTGTTTGAAAAAAAAATACATTCAAATTGGAACCAAAATTGACCTAAGCATCATACATTAATCTCATGATCAGTTATTAAACTAATCCATTTTTTTTGATTTTTTACTTTAAACAAAATGACGAATTAACTGAAGTAAATGTTAAACTACACTAAAACTCAGCTGATAATCACACGCTTAACAGTCCAGGATAGTCCTAACTAAATACAAATAGAAATCTGTCAAAACTTTTCAATACACTATCAGCACAACTAAATTGCTAAAAAACACATGGAATACATTTGATTAGTCTATCAGTCTATTACTTAGCAGTGCAAAATTATTATAGTTTGATTGTAATAAACAGTCTATGAAATCACAAAATTTATCTAAGATATGGCAAGGCTATTGAAGCTGTAAATCTACAACATAAAATCATCTTCAATTTCATTTCAAAGCTTGAACATTACGAATATGTACCTAGAAGTTTTAGAAAATGAAAAGGATCAGTCAGATATAGCAGGAACAATCAACAACAGCTAATGACTTCAACAGCGGAATCAACAGCCCATGAAACTTTGAAAAACCAACAGAAAATACAAATTTGATCCACACGATTGTCTAAAAGACCTTAAGAGGATTTGAGCAGCTAAACTTCAAACAAAAACAAAGCAGTGCTACTTCTAATCTAAAAATAAATGGAACAATATTTTTTTTCTGGATTTTTACTAAAAGTTTATATTGTTTTTGGAGTTTTTTTATATGAATCTCGAAAAGTTGATTTGAATTTGAAGAGGGAATTCAGGAGGGAAAATCTGGAGGTCTAAACTTCTCAAACAAGTAAAGGGACTGCCTATTTATAGATGTAATTGGAGGGAATTTCAGATTTTACTTTTTGCACATTAGTCCCTATATATTTCTATTTGTACCCCCCTATTTTTGACTTGTTTCACAAGTAAGTGCATCTATTTAGCTAAAATCTACACTAGAATCTATTCTAGAAGGTTCTATACCCTTTACAATTCCTGTACTACCCCTACATTTCAGAATTTACCAAACCTGAGTAAACTACCCTTTTTCATACCTATACTACCCCTGAAATCCCCCAGGAATTACTGTATTACCCCAACCTTGTGTTGTCTACTTTACTGCCCTCAATTCTTTTTTTTAATTATTAAAGACTAATTGTAATTAACTAATCTAAACAACTATAACCAATTTACACTTCTAATTATCAGAATCGATCCTAATTTTAAACTAATATCAGAAATCAGAAATTAACATGAACGATTAATCTATCAATTAATAACAAATCACATAGCAAAGATAGAATAGAAGAAAACCTAATTAATTTTTTAACAAAACTTAAACAATACAATGATCCTAATAAAGTAAACTTTAATTGAATTTTTAAAATACTAAGAAATTTAGACCTAAAAGTATTATTTACAAAGTATCAACAGAAATTCAACAAAACCAAACAGCAAACCCTAATTAAACTAATGACTAAGGTGAATCATTTTATTACTTGAATTATTTACTAATCAGGATCAAACCAGAATTAGAACAAAGAAATAGAAATAGAAATTAAACAAATTAAACTAGCCTAAACAGATTTATAATAAATTTTTATGAATTTTCAGAAGGCATAGGACTTACAGATTGCAAAGAAATCTCCAGCAGGCCATTCTTGAGAGAATATTTCAAGATTCTTGACACGTAACATCCCTAATGAAGTGTTTTCAAAAGAAAACACATTATTAGGGATGCCACGGTCGGAAATCACAAAGATTAAATGAGGGTTCTTGGCTGGAAAACTTTTAGAATTATATTCGAGGAGTTCTGGGAAAGTTTGAAACAAATGGGTATGGGGGTTAGGTAGAAGAGGCTAAGGCGAACCTAGGGTGTTATTTTGGTGATGTTTGGCATGGTTTGGGTTTTGGCCGAAAAACTTAAAATCAAGGTTCGAAGTTTTCCGGCGAGATTTGAAGGAAACTAATGGCAAGGTCGGAAAGAGGGGAACGAGGTGAGTTGGGGGGTGTTATTTGGTAGCCGTTGGAGTAGGTATTGGTCGCCGGCGGTAGAGTTCCGGCAAAAGAAATGGTGTTATTCGAGGAGCTAGGATAAGATTCGAGGGAAAATAATACCATAATTGTAATGAGGGAGAGAAGGGGGTGTGGTGGTATATTTTTGGGAGCAATTGGTTTAAATCACGCTCGCCGGCGGTATGGTTCCGGCGAGGTTCACTGAGGGGGCGGAGGAAGAAAGACATGATAATGAAGAATATGTTTTTAGGGTTAACAGATTTTAATGCCCTTTTTATCAAAATTGACGAATTAACCTATGCCCTTGGATTAGATGATACGGATGGTCAGGATTAAATCGCCTTAAACGACGTCGTTTTGGAACTTAAACATGCTGGACCGGGCAGAATTAGGTTGGGCTAGTGTGGGTAATCCGTTTGGGCTTGGGGTTTTCTGGCTTAATTTTGGCCCAAAGAACTGGGCAGTCCATTTCTTCTTTTATTTATTCCTCTTGTTTTCTTCTTTTCATTTCTTTTGTCTTTTTATATTTTTCATTTTTGTATTGTTGTATTTTGTTTTGTATTTTTCTAATCTTATAAAAATGTAAAAATTAAGACAAAAAATCTAATTACACCATTTAACTCCTAAAATCATTTTTAAAGATGAATGCAACAATTTATCAATTAAAATTGCCTAAGAACTATTTTTGTGATTTTCTTTAAATTGTTCTAAAATGAATTAATACCTACTTAATACTAAAATATGAAATTAAATTCCTAATTCAAATGCATATTTTTGTATTCTTAATATGAATTATTATGCAACCAATTAACACAAAAATGCAACAAAATTCATAAAAATTGTAAAATCATTTTATTTGAAACTTTTGGAATAATTTGCTAAGGGCAAAAATCGTGTGCTCACAAGGCCTCCACGATAAAACCTCCAATGGATGAGGTTGAATGGTCAGAGTTTTCCTCCAAGCTCATGAAGCTGACTACTTCCAAAATATGATGTCCGCAATGGGTAAACTGTTCGCTGAATCCATCAAGATTGGCAAAATGGTTGAAAATGGGCTGAAAACGGGTTGAATTCTAAGCCAATCCGTTATCAGAGCTACCTCCCAAGCCATTCAGGGTAGGTCTGGAGGAGTATCAAAGGGCAAGAAAAAGGAAGAAATATCCATGGCAGCATCGTGTGCAAGAAAACACCATACTCTCAGATCCCTCTTCTCAGATAAGACCCTGCACCACTATTACCCCCACCAAGACGTGGCCTATTCTCCTCAGCCGTATCCGGTCATGAATGCTCAACCTTATGTCCAGCCACAACAACAATCCAATCGAAACAAAGCTCCATTTCCTAGAAACCAGCCTCCTTACCAAACTCACTACAACCCCCGGCCTCCATAAAATAATTTCGACACTTGTAAACCACCCAAGAGGCCACATTTTACAACAATCGTCGAATCCTATTCCATCCGATTTCCAAATCTTGTTCAAATGGGTCTGCTACAGCCTGTTCCTCAAACTAGGCAAAACCCAACCTCACCCGCTTACAGAGCTAGTGCTCGATGCACCTATCACTCAGGGGCAAAAGGGCATGACACGGATGATTGTTGGACTCTAAAGAGAGCCGTGGAGAATATGATAGAAAAAAGAAAGATAGTGCTAAGGGATGAAGATATTCCCAATGTGACTAACAACCCACTATCAACCCACAACAACGGGCCAGTAATCGGAATGATTTGTGAGGATAAGGAATTTGACCCAGCATTGAAGGTCATCATTGCCATCGCTGATGTAGAAAGGAAACCAAAATCTGCCCCGAAGCAGGACAAAGGGGAGAAAAAGAACAAAACCACCCCTCCAAAGTCAGAGAAGAAAGTTTAAGTTGAAGTTGGGGCAGTGCCTCCTAAAGATGTTGTTCTCTATGTCCCTCGAGGCCGCAAATAAAAGCAGATGACTTTGAGTCCTCCCAAGAGATTCGAGCTAAATAAACCAACCCAAATACATGTACCCAAGGGAGCTTATGTGATGTGGGGGCCATTTAATCCACCAAAGCTGAGTGAGCCCGTGGTTATTGGCCGCGCGCCACAGAAGCCCATGACAAATCCTTCCGCGGTGCCTTTGAATTACAACAAATTAGTGGGGACCTATAAAGGCAAAGAAATATCAGGAGAAGTTCAAGAAAATAACCCAGTTGAAAAGTATTTCAATTTGGAAGAGGTGAACAATGCCACTAGAAAGCCCTTCCCATGTAAGAAGCCTGTAAGTGCCGAAGAAGCGGAAGCCTTCTTTCAAAAGATGAAAATGGCGGATTATGAGGTGATCAACCAGCTTCAAAAATCTCCTGAACAAGTCTCCTTGTTATCTCTATTGATGAACTCTACCTAACATCAAAGTTTATTGATCAAGACCCTTAACGAAGCATATGTGCCTGCTGAAACCACTATAGAGGAGTCGGAGAAAATGGCAGAAAGATTTTTTGTAGTCAACCAGATCTCCTTCAGAAAAAATGACTTGCCCCTAGAAGGGGCCACACATAACAAAGCCTTGCACCTGACAGTAAATGCGAAGGGTGCTAGGTGAAAAGGCTTATGTTGGACAGAGGCTCTAGAGTAGACATTTGCCCACTCTCAACTCTGCAGCGTATGGAAATCGGTATCGAAAGAATCCGACCCAACAATGTATGTGTACGTGCTTTCGATGGTATCAAAAGGACACAATTGGAGAGATTGATCTAATTCTGACCATCGGCCCAGTAGACTTTGAAGTAACCTTCCAGGTTCTGGACATGGACATATCCTACAACTTTCTTTTGGGAAGGCCGTGGATTCATGCAATGGGGGTTGTACCCTCTACTCTTCACCAGATGGTAAAGTTTAAGCATGATGATCAAGAGAATGTGGTCCATGGGGAAGATAAGCAATCAATTTATCGGGACCCGTCAGTCCCGTGTCTTGAAGCAAGAGAGAGGAGCGAGCACATAGTCTATCAAGCCTTTGAGATTGTGGTTGCGGACCAGTGCGAAGAAGGAAACCCTTGCCCCCAACCCTTCCTTTATAATGCATCAATTATGGTGGAAAAATAAATGATCAGGCATGGCTACAAACCTGGGAAGGGGCTTGGGAAATCATTGCAAGGAATAGCTGAGCCTATCACCCTGACCGCCAGTGACAAGTTCTTTAGGGTAGGCTTCTGACCCACTCCAGCTGATGTGAAATGGGCAGACGATAGAAATAATGATGGTTGGGTCCTGCCTCATCCAGTGCTACATCTGTACAGAACATTTGTCAAGCCAAAATACTATGAGGAAGAAGAAGACGAGGCCTTTACGACCGAAGAAATTGAAGATATATGTGGGGCAATTAGGAAGATATTGTATGAAACCCACGTGGTCCAGCCGGGGGAAGGCCCAAACACCGCTGAGGTGCTATACATGGGACCTGAGGCAAAACTGCAAAATTGGAAGGCTGCGCCATTCCCAATTAGGCGGAGTCCCGGTAGACTTGTCCTGCCACCTTTTCTGCATTGCGAGTTATTCTAGGGTGTAACTCGGATGTTTTCCTTTAGTTTCAGGTCTTTTAGTTTCCAATGTAAACCCTATTATCTTCCAAATTCAATGAAATGAAATCGATATTTCATCGTCCATCTTTCTTTATTCATTTTGATTGTTGTTATTTTTATTTCTTCTTTCAGTTCTAAAAATGCGACTTTAAATAACATGACATGCTTGCGGACTTCATGCCCAGATTCAAACACGCTATCTAACTGTGAAATAATGAACCAAGAATCGAAATACGAATAAAAAGAGGCTTTTAAGGAAATAAATCGAGAATTGGAACAATTTGAGAATAAACCTAAGCCGAACTTAAATGATACCAAACCGGTCAATTTGGGTAGTTCTAAAGAAGTCAGGAAAACCAAGATAAGCATTCACACAGATGGGAAAACTCGGGACACATTGATCCAACTCTTGTTTGAATTCAAGGATGTGTTTGCTTGGTCATATGATGGCATGCCGGGACTGAGAGTCGATTTGGTGGTTCATAAGTTGCCGACTTACCCCGATTATCCCCCTGTCCAGCAAAAGCAAAGAAAGTTTAAAACTAACATTAGCGACAAGATCAAAGAACAAGTCACAAAACAGTTGAAAGCAGGGGTGATCCGAGTGGTCCGGTACACCACATGGCTAGACAATGTAGTTCCAGTACCGAAGAAAGACGGGAAGACCCGAGTGTGTGTAGATTATAGAGATTTAAATAAGGCAAGTCCCAAAGATAACTTCCCTTTCCCAAACATCTACATCCTTGTTGATAACTGCGCCAAACATGAGATACAGTCCTTCGTGGATTGTTACGCATGATATCACCAGGTGTTGATGGATGAAGAAGATGTGGAAAAGATAGCCTTTACCACACCTTGGGGTACATACTATTACAGATCATGCCGTTTGGTCTGAAGAATACAGGGGCAACCTACATAAGGGCCACGACCGCCATTTTCCATGATGTGATGCACCAAGAAATAGAGGTATATGTGGATGACGTAATCATCAAGTCCAACACCCAGGATGACCACGTTCGAGATATGAGAAAATTCTTTGAGCGGTTGCACAAATATTATTTGAAGCTAAACCCAGCCAAATGTGTGTTTGGAGTCCCATCGGGCAAACTATTAGGCTTTATAGTCAGCCGGAGAGGTATTGAGTTAGATCCAACAAAGATAAAATCTCTCCGAGACTTGCCTTCTCCGAGAACCAAAAAAGATGTGATGAGCTTGTTGGGCAGATTAAACTATATCAGGCGGTTTATTTGTCAGTTGACAACCACATGTGAACCCATATTCAAATTGCTGAAGAAAGATGCGGCAATCAAGTGGACGGATGAATGTCAAGAAGCTTTTGATAAGATCAAAGAATATCTGTCCAACCCACCGGTCTTGCTCCCATCGGAGCCTGGGAGGCCTCTATTCTTGTACCTGACAGTCTTGGAAAATGCTTTTGGCTGTGTCCTCGAGCAACATGATGTAACCGGAAAGAAAGAGCAAGAAACCTACTATCTGAGCAAGAAGTTTACTAGCTATGAAACTAAGTATACTCTGTTGGAAAGAACCTGTTGTGCCTTAACTTGGGTTGCTCAGAAGCTGAGACATTATCTGTAAGCCTACACCACTTACATTATAACCAGGTAGGATCGTTTGAAATACATATTCCAGGAACCAATGCCCACGGGAAGGTTAGCAAAGTGGCAGATCCTGCTCACTGAATTTGACATAGTTTACGTCACTCGCACGACAATGAAAGCCCAGGCGTTGGCAGATCATTTGGCTGAAAACCCGGTTGATGATGAATACCAACCTTTGAACACTTACTTCCTAGATGAAGAGGTAAATTCAGTCGAGGCAATATTCGAGGATACTACTGCTTGGAAGATGTTATTTGATGGAGCGGTAAACGCAAAAGGTGTGGGAATTAGGGCAATCTTGATCTCACCTACTGGTCAGCATTACCCAGCCACAACCCGGCTCTGATTTTTCTGCACAAACAACACTGCTGAGTATGAATCCTGTATCATGGGTATAAAGATGGCAATCGACCAGGACGTTAAAGAGTTGTTGATTATGGGAGACTTAGATCCGATTATCCGGCAATCCCAGGGATAATGGGAAACCTGAGATGTTAAGCTTATCCGTTATAGGCATCATGTGGAAGACCTTACCAAGTAATTCAAATCGATAGAGTTCAGGTACATCCCTCGTTGTCACAACGAATTGGCTGATGCACTTGCTACTTTGGCCTCAATGCTACCGTACCCAGGCAATGCTCACATAGATCCCTTGGAAATCCAAATCCGGGAAACACATGGTTATTATAATACAGTTGAGGCAGAACGAAATATTCAGCCATGGTATCATGATATCAAAAGATTTCTAAAAACTAAAGAATACCCTGAGCAAGCCAGTGGAGACCAAAAAAGAACTATTAGATGGCACACAAGTGGTTTCTTTTTGAGTGGTGATGTCTTGTACAAAAGGACCCTGGATATCAACTTGATAAGTTGTGTTGACGCCGAAGAGGCTGGAAAGATCATGTATAAAGTGCACACAGGAGTGTGCGAACCCCATATGAACGGGTATGTTTTGGCAAAGAAAATCCTCCGAGCAGGCTACTACTGGATAACCATGGAAAAAGACTATTTCAGCTTTGTTCGGAAGTCTCATCAGTGTCAGGTGCACGGTGATTTGATTCATGCATCCCCCACAGAACTGCATCTCATGTCAGCACCTTAGCCATTTGTTGCTTGGGGCATGGACATCATTGGGCCAATTGAGCCAAAAGCCTCAAATGGACACAGATTCATACTGGTCACCATTGACTATTTCACAAAATGGGTTGAAGCCATCACTCTCAAATCTATCACCAAGAAAGCTGTAGTATATTCCATGCACTCCAATCTTATCTGCCATTTTGGTACTCCTGCAACGATCATCACAGATAATGCTACAAACTTGAATAGTCGTTTAATGGAAGAGATATGCGAACAATTCAAAATAATATATAGGAACTCTACTACTTATCGGCCTAAAGCCAATGGTACCTTCGAAGCAGCAAACAAGAACATCAAGAAGATATTGAGAAAGATGATTCAGAGCTCTAGGCAATGGCATGAAAAGTTGCCTTTTGCATTACTGAGATATTGTACTACGGTGCACATATGTCAGCACCACGTACCTCTTGGTCTATGGCACTGAAGCCGTAATACCCGCGGAAGTTGAAATTCCTTCTCTCCAAATCATTATTGAGGCTAAAATTGAAGACAGTGAGTGGGTCAAGACCCGTCTAGAACAATTGACTCTGATTGATGAAAAGCAAATGGATGCGGTCTGCCACGGGCAGTTGTACTAGCAAAGAATGTCCCGTGCCTACAATAAGAAAGTGCGGCCCAGGAATTTCAAAGTGGGGCAACTCGTGTTAAGGCACATTCCTCCCCATCACCAGGAGGCGAAAGGAAAGTTAGCTCCTAATTGGAAAGGCCCGTATATCATCAGAAAGATATTGCGAAGAGGAGAATTGTACTGGGGAGATGTCGAAGGAAATGATCTCGAAGTAGATGTGAATGCGGACACAGTAAAAAAGTACTATGTTTAGGCTTTATGCAGTAATGATATTATCTGATTGGGATGACAAAGGCTTTCATTCTCCCTACCCAAACACTATCCACCTCTTGCAAACCCTTTGAGATGGTCACTCTTATTTGACTACCCTCTTTGGAACCCGAAAGTGTTATTGAAAAAAATGAAAAAAAAGCATCAAAACAAAAGAAATAAAAGAAAAACAACAAAAACAAAAATGAAAAAAAATGTTTCCCTGAACTACGTTCAACTTGATTCCGAAAGGATATGTAGGTAGCTTCTCTCTGGGGTTCAGTCACACCAAAACAAAACTCCAGTTTCCCCCAAAAAAATTGAAACTGGGGCAGATGATATAATGGTTCGATGATGATCCCACTCAAATGGTTCCAAAGTCGTAATGCGATCCAATTCTCTTTTTACCCGAACCTTGTCCAAGTCCTTTTGAGAAATCGGCAAAGGCGTCGGAGTTAGAAAACACAGTTGCTTGGATCTGATACAATTAAAATGAGAGAAATAAAATCAGACAGTCTTATCGGTGAAGACCTACGGGCACCATAAGGAGACAGTGAGCACAGAAATTGGAAATGAGAGAGCCTGGTTAGTAAAAACTCGTAAAGAGCACCATCAGGCAATGGTGAGAAGAGAAATGAGAGAGGTCGATTGGTGAAAACCCACAAAGGGCACCGTCGATCGAAAAGAAGACACCCCTCACCACCATTGGATTCCTGACGAGGTTTCTCGATTTGGAAATATGGTTCACAATGAGTTTATGAGAAGTTGGGAAGGTTTGTGCGGAGCAAGCATCTAGTCCAAGAAGCATGTCATGTCTATTGAAGCCTGCATGCACCCCAGATAAGTCCTTCCTACATTCCGGAAAAGGACAATTCTCTCTAAATTCATTTTCTTCCCTTTTGTTTACTTTTCCTTGAATCCTTTTCGGTCTAACTTTATTTTCGAAACTAATACAAAGAAAATATGGCAAGATTGGCTTTACAGGGTTCTGCCTAACTAAAGCTAAAGAAAAGTACCCAGCCTCAGCAGGTGCATTAAGTCGATCCCGACTGGCCATGATGGCTGATACTCTGAAATCAAACTTATTGAAAAGGAAAAGAAAGCCAAAGGTAAAAGCCCTGAAGGCGGAATAAAGTGAAATGGTCGAAGCCCCACGCAGGCGAGCCATCATGAAATCTAAAAAAGTTGAATCCCTCAGTTTGAAAGAGAGATCAATCTTCAGAAAACCAGCAAGCGGTAGAGGTTCTATACAAAAAGGTTTGGGCCGAGATCGAGTGATCAAGTCAATCAAGGCGAAAAAACCAACAACTGTTTCAAACTAACAATTGTTCTTTGTTTGAAATTGAAACAGGTGCAGCCCAAGCAACCATGCAAAAGTAGGTGCAGCCAAAAGAAAAGCTGCGCAAACGCTAGAAACAGCTTCGCAGTGACAATCAATCCAAAAGGGAAGTTTTCCTCCAAAATTCTAACCTGCATTTTATTGAAATAAAATGAAATAAAAAAGGAAAATAAAAAAAAATAAGAAGAAAATTAAAAAATGATAGTTTAGAATCCCCAATATCAATCTTTTATGCTTTTCCAACATTAGGTCTCCAATCCCTGAGTTGAGATTTTTTAGACATAAGGCCTCCATTCCCTAGTTGCCTTTTACCAATATTAATGCTCCAATCCTTGAGTCGAGATTTTTTTAGACATAGGGCCTCCATTCCCTAGTCGCCTTTTGCCAACATTAGGGCTCCAATACCTGAGTTGAGCTTTTTAGACATAGGGCCTCCATTCCCAAGTCTCCTTTTGCCAACGTTAGGGCTCCAATGCCTGAGTTGAGCTTTTTAGACATAGGGCCTCCATTCCCCAGTCGTCTTTCGCCAATATTAGGGCTCCAATTCCTGAGTTGAGTTTTTAGACATAGGGCCTCCATTCTGTAGTCACCTTTTTTTACCAATATTAGGGCTCTAATCCCTGAGTTGAGTTTTTAGACGTAGGGTCTCCATTCCCTAGTCGCCTTTTTTTACCAACATTAGGGTTCGAATCCCTGAGTTGAGTTTTTAGACATAGGGCCTCCATTCCCTAGTCGCCTTTTGCCAACATTAGGGCTCCAATGGCTGAGTTGAGCTTTTTAGACATAGGGCCTCCATTCCCTAGTCGCCTTTTTTACCAACATTAGGGCTCCAATCCCTGAGTTGAGTTTTTAGACATAGGCATCCATTCCCTAGTCGCTTTTTGCCATTATTAGGGCTCCAATCCCTGAGTTGAGTTTTTAGACATAGGCATCCATTCCCTAGTCGCTTTTTGCCATTATTAGGGCTCCAATCCCTGAGTTGAGTTTTTAGACATAGGCATCCATTCCCTAGTCGCTTTTTGCCATTATTAGGGCTCCAATCCCTGAGTTGAGTTTTTAGACATAGGCATCCATTCCCTAGTCGCTTTTTGCCATTATTAGGGCTCCAATCCCTGAGTTGAGTTTTTAGACATAGGCATCCATTCCCTAGTCGCTTTTTGCCATTATTAGGGCTCCAATCCCTGAGTTGAGTTTTTAGACATAGGCATCCATTCCCTAGTCGCTTTTTGCCATTATTAGGGCTCCAATCCCTGAGTTGAGTTTTTAGACATAGGCATCCATTCCCTAGTCGCTTTTTGCCATTATTAGGGCTCCAATCCCTGAGTTGAGTTTTTAGACATAGGCATCCATTCCCTAGTCGCTTTTTGCCATTATTAGGGCTCCAATCCCTGAGTTGAGTTTTTAGACATAGGCATCCATTCCCTAGTCGCTTTTTGCCATTATTAGGGCTCCAATCCCTGAGTTGAGTTTTTAGACATAGGCATCCATTCCCTAGTCGCTTTTTGCCATTATTAGGGCTCCAATCCCTGAGTTGAGTTTTTAGACATAGGCATCCATTCCCTAGTCGCTTTTTGCCATTATTAGGGCTCCAATCCCTGAGTTGAGTTTTTAGACATAGGCATCCATTCCCTAGTCGCTTTTTGCCATTATTAGGGCTCCAATCCCTGAGTTGAGTTTTTAGACATAGGCATCCATTCCCTAGTCGCTTTTTGCCATTATTAGGGCTCCAATCCCTGAGTTGAGTTTTTAGACATAGGCATCCATTCCCTAGTCGCTTTTTGCCATTATTAGGGCTCCAATCCCTGAGTTGAGTTTTTAGACATAGGCATCCATTCCCTAGTCGCTTTTTGCCATTATTAGGGCTCCAATCCCTGAGTTGAGTTTTTAGACATAGGGCCTCCATTCCCTAGTCGCCTTTTTTACCAACATTAGGGCTCCAATCCCTGAGTTGAGTTTTTAGACATAGGATCTCCATTCCCTAGTCGCCTTTTTTACCAACATTAGGGTTCGAATCCCTGAGTTGAGTTTTTAGACATAGGCATCCATTCCCTAGTCGCTTTTTGCCAATATTAGGGCTCCAATCCCTGAGTTGAGCTTTTTAGACATAGGGCCTCCATTGCCTAGTCGCTTTTGCCAACATTAGGGCTCTAATCACTGAGTTGAGCTTTTTAGACATAGGGCCTTCATTCCCTAGTCTCCTTTTGCCAACATTAGGACTCCAATCCCTGAGTTGAGCTTTTTAGACCTAGGGCCTTCATTCCCTAGTCGCTTTTTCGCCAACATTAGGGCTCCAATCTCTGAGTTGACATTTTAGATATAGGGCTCTATTCTCTAATCTTTTCCATCCTATATAGACACAATTCTTGTTTCATTCCAAAAAAAAGAGAATAAGTTCAGACTTTTGTCACAAATAACTCACAAAAGTTTTCTAGCGAAAACTAGGGCAGAAATTTTTTGTTCATTTGATTGTTTTGGCATCTGAGCAAGTTTGATCTCGAGGCACAGGATCTGAGGTGGCCGAAAGATGGAGTGTCAATCAAAAATAAAGAAAAGAAGAAAAAGAACAAAAAAGAAGTGTATTCAAAGTGCTGAAGCAGACAAAGATGCGGACTGCTCAAATTTTATTGAAGTCGCAGGCTTCGCATGTCCTACTTTGATCCAAAAAGCTGAAGAAAGAACCAACATATGCAGCTGACGAGCATCAAAATTCGGATCAGAGTCAACAGCAAAAACCAGCTAAGACTCAAGATCTAGCTTCAAGAGATTTATAGATAGGAATCTTGTAACTCGTAGTTGATAGGCCTAGCTAGCTTAGCTTTTGACTTTCCTTTTTGGTGTAATAAGTAGTTCAGCAAGTAGTATCAGTAGCAACAACAGTGAAATCACAGCTCCTGGTAGTCCCAGCTACCAGAACTTCCAGAACTACACTGACATGATTCCATTATAACCAAGGATATGTAGGCAACCTCTGAAGCATGGTTCAGTCACACGTTTTTCCAAAAATGCTTCTCATGGAGTGCCAAGCACGCAAAAATCCCTCATAATTGCTCATTTTATATTTTCCCGAAAGCCCTTCATGTCTCCGAGTAAAGAGGGGCAACTGTGAGCACGTGATTTTTGCCTCGCGTGAATTACTCCTGCAGAATTCCCAAAATTAGGATTTTTCTTTTAATTATTTGATTTTTTTAGGAATTATTGCATGATTTTGTGTTTGTTTGCATTTTGTGTGCATGTTTAATTTATTTAATGCATAAAAAATACAAAAATATGTTGCATTTGAATTTAGAGCCCTATTTTATATTTTTAGGTTAATTAGTTAATTAATGTTACAAAAAATGAAAGAAAATAACAAAAATAGTTTATTTTGCGTTTTTGACTTTTTAATTTTCGAATTTATTATAGTTTCCTATTAATTTAGGACTTGATTAATTTTGAGAAAACAATTAGTTTAGTTTTGGAATTAAATCAGGTCTTTTTATTTTAATTTGTATTTAACAAAAAAGTGAAAATGAAAAAAAAAGAGAAAAGAAAATGAAAAGAAAAATGGAGTTTTAATAAAAGACCCAACTTTGGGCCAAATCCACAAAATACCCGTCCAAATTTCCCCAATGCGCAGTCCAAAACCACCCTGACCCGGTCCAGCCCCCCTCTCATCAAGATGACCCCGTTTAACTTGAGTTTAATTTGGGTCGTTGAGGTTCCAAGATCTAACGACCAAGAACTCGGGAGCCTTTGGTATAAGACTGCCGAAGGTGCCCCCTCCCCCATCATCTCTCATCTTCCCCAGTACAGAGACAGCTTCACCAAACCCTAACAGTCGCCACCCTTTTCCACCGTCCTCCGGTGGCGGCGCCACCTCTTTTCACCGTCAAAATCACACCCCTGAACCTCCTAATCCCAAATCCCCAATCCATCCAACTTGAATCCCTTCAAAACTCCTCTGATTTTAGGTCGAAATTTGAAACCCTAGCGCCGCCCAACTTCCTCCAATGGCGGCACCACCACCAAATTTACACCATATGACCTCCTCACCTGCTCTTTCTAAATCCATAGTCCTTTTCCTTCGAATGGCCCCAAAACCCATCGAATATCGTTTTGAAATCCAGGTTGTAGAGTGTCAAGGTCAGAGTTTGGGTGGATTAGGACCAAAACGAACCTTGGTCATGTGTTTTCATTTGAGAACACATGATCGAGGCCCCTTTTGGTCAGAATCAAGATTTTAAAAGAAATTTCCAGGTCAGCTCTCTTTTTAAGTATTTCTACTCATTTTTTTCTGGTTTGCATGATTCTTTTTATCATTTTGATTGTTTTTCTTTATTTATTTTATTTCTTTGATGTATTTCTTGATCGTCTCTGCATCTGTTTCATTAAAATTGCATCTGTATGTGTTCTTTTTACATGAACTGGACTTTCCTTTAATTGTGCTTTAATCTGTTAGTTTTTTTTAATTCTGGTCTATCGAGGGTTATTTAATTCAGAGGTTTTCTTTGATTTCAAAATGTTTTGGTCATTTTTTTTAAAATCCTATGTTAAAATTCTGTCATTTGTTTGGTTGCGAATTTTTAAATCCGGACTTGTTTTGAAAGCCCAAAGGAAGAGGTTAATCCAATGTATTAAAGGCCCATGTTTGATTTGCCTTGGGTCAATTTGACCTAGGTTGGTCCGGCAAGGTAATTTTCAGAGGTATGGGGGGTAACTTGGGTAGTTTACCTAGGGAATCTTTCAATAACCACCTGAAGAAGCTTCTTAGAAGCTGAAAAATAGACTTGCTTGGCATGCAAGTCAGTAATTTAGGGACTAAGTAGCAAAAATGAAAACTGACAAAGGGCTCAAGTGCAAAATTTAGCCTATTTCTGCTGCCCT
The DNA here is from genome assembly GCA_026770625.1 of Nicotiana glauca. Lineage (NCBI taxonomy): Eukaryota > Viridiplantae > Streptophyta > Magnoliopsida > Solanales > Solanaceae > Nicotiana > Nicotiana glauca. The sequence continues at coordinate 55,749 of MU733527.1, forward strand.
AGTATCTTGCCTATAAAGGCATTACTAACAAGAGCTGAATTCAGATTTTTGAGAGGAGAAAAATTTCTGAAAACCAAAAGAGCTAAACAAATTTCACAAAGTTACTATTCCATTGAATTTTCTTTGGTGATTTTGAAGTTTCCAAGTTCTGAATCAAATCTCTGGCTTATCTGAGGTTGAAAATGGCTTAAGCATTCTTGTGATTTTAGCATCTGAGGGTTGTAAAAGCTCCTGGGGGTTATTTTGAGTTTTAACGTGGGACATTCAAGCTTGGTTTGTTAGTTGTTTTCTTACCGCTGGCTCTGTCACTACTCATCCCCTAATTTTCCTATTTTATTTCAACTTCCAGGTATTCCTCTACCCATGAGTAACATGTTCACTGTTGGCTATGTGATTCTAGTGGAAATTGGATGAAATGCAAGTTGTTTTTTTGACTATGTTCTTCTTTTGTCTTTACTCCTTACTGCTGCAAGTGCCTCATGGTGGACTTCTAGTTATAAATATCAATTAGGCTTTTCCTTCCTTATATACATGTTATGAACTTATGACTAAAAATAGGAGTGAATTTGAGTTTGTAAAGATGATTGAACCATGAATTTTGGTTGTTCAGCTTTATTATTTTTGTTTTAATGTCCTGGAAAACAGATTTTGGATTGATTCTTGCTGTAGATCAGTAAGGTTTTGGCCCTGATTGTTTATTTAAATCCCTTGAAATGTCAGTTGTTGGTTTCATATGGAACCTGTAAAATGACAAGTGTAGTTGGCTATTTGAAGGGTATTGTGATGTGTTCTAAGGTTGCTTTTATTTTTGTTTGGAAATAAGGTCTGATTTGTGATATATAATCATAGATCCACGTTAAGAGTAGCTCAATTTGCTTATTAGTCTTGCTTAAAATCTTTGCATAATCAGTCAGTGTTAATATCTTGTTGAAATGAAGGTTAGTTTAGCAATTAAAGTGCAAACATGATCCATTATGTTAATAAAGTTAAGAGTCAAGACTGACTTTGAAATTGTTAATCGGATGATTGGGTTGAATCCGGAATTATATAATTAGCTGGTATATTATAGTTGGGGGGGGGGGGGTCTGGCCGTTTAAAGAATAAAAAAGGTTTCATTTTGTTAAATCAATTTCAATGTCTCCAGTGTAGTATCGGTTGTTGCATATTCTGGGTTGACGTAATAATGGGGAACATAAATCTTATGTGAGTTCATATGGACTCACAAAGTTTCGATCCTGAGTCTGTGTTCCTTCGGCTGCATTGTTTTCAAATTTGGCCTGTTACTGAAGTGTGGACCAAATCATTTTAAAATTGATGGTTCCCTGTTCACATAACATCATTGGGCTCGTTTTAAAAAATGAAATGGATCTTTGTCTACTTACCCTGATTTTGAGTTTAAACTTGGGCATAAAACACCTCTTGAGTTCTTTTGGGCTTTTTCTCTAATTAAGCTAGACTATCTCATAGGTAGATTGGAGGTGAGCCATATTAGATAATAAAAATAGTTATGGCTTCCCAAATTTTAGTTTGAATACCCTTTAAAATGGAATTGAAGTGCGTCGCGCCAAATAGAATCTCAAATGCGCGGCCGTCACTTAATTATATCTCTTAAAATTCTTAGAACTCGAGGAGCTCCATTTAGCAAATTTTCCATGGTCCTCGCAAAATTAAAAATGCGTAGCTGCTTTAGGCGCATTATTTTAATAATATTACTCTCCAAAAATCGGGTGTGCATTTTATGTGACCCAAATCCAAATCCTAATAACGTTAAATAAAACGTGTCTCGGATTGCAGGTGCATTTCATGTGACGCGGTCCACATACATGTTTTAAACGACATTAAATATTCTTTAAAATGAATAAAAGTAGTTATAAAGTTCAAATTATACCATAGGCTAAAACATGTATTAAAATCACATAATAGGCCAATTATGATAGTTTAATCGACCGTGCAAGAACCACGGAATCTGGGGGTGCCTAACACCTTCCCTCGGGTTAACAAAATTCCTTACTCAAAATTTTGAGTTCGCTGACTTCAAAAGGAAAGTCAAATTTTTCTCGATTTGGGATTTTAAAATAAACCGATGACTTGGGACACCAGAAAACAAACCATCCGAAGTGGCAACTCTGAATTTGAATAAACAATCCTATTTCAAATAATGTCACTTAAAGTGGAAAAACTCCCCTTATATACTATCCTTCGGGGTGGTGTGTAAGAAAGGAGGTGTGACAACTCTCTCAGACTCATTTTGACTCTATAAATTGGACTTGAACTCTTTGGTTCATGAATCTGAACTTTTCCATGCTAGACTCTCTACTAATTGTCATGATAGCTCTTCGTTTTCAACATGCCTATATGCTTTATATATGATGAATTTTTCCTTCAAAGGGGTTTGCCAACTTGTGATTGATTCAGAAATCCTTTTAAAAAAGGTTCGATTGATTATTACTGGTTTTCTTAAAGTAAAAAACCATTCTTTACTTTTTCTGACTGGATTCATTCATACCAAAACTCAGACTTTGTGATTTACTGGCTGTTGATTGATTTCCTTTCCTTATTTGCACAAACCGTGTGCTATCAGACTTTTCCCTTAAATAAGTCCCTCTGTATTTACCCTTCTTGTGCTGCTTTCGAAAAATGTTTGATCAACCTCTTTCCTTAATTGTTTTACCTGTTTGAAATTAGAATCCCTTAATTGAAGGGGAACTTATGTAATTGATTTCAAAACTATTTTCTTACCCATTTCTACTTGCCTTTCTGCACTATAAAGGGCACGACACTTCTACACTTTCAATACACATATTACTTACTAAACAGCTATAATTCCAATACTCTAACACTTCACACTCTCAGTTCTACACTATGCTCTCTTATGAGATCTTCTGAGTATTTTGCTTGCAATTTGGCTTTACAAGCCTATTGATTTTCTTTTCTTGTTTCCCTAAAACTGGTATGTTCTAATTTAGTTTTCTACCTCATCCCAATGTGTTTGCTTTATAGCTTCTACAATTTTGTTTACTTTGATGTCTATGTTCAGTATTAAATATGTTGTTCTCTTTGCATCTGTTGTTGTTGTGAATCCACATACCCCATGCCCTTCTATGTATTTGAGTTAAAGTTCAAAGCATGGCAACATCCAAATTGTTGCTCATGTCTGGACTTGATCCTTTAACGGATCCTAACTCCTGAACAATGTGGCTAACAGGTTGGTTGGGGTATGCCAGCACTTCCAATTGCAAGGTATGACTACCAGCATGTCTTGGCTTTCCCCCAAAATCCTCTCTGTGCACTTGTACTCTCTCCTAGATTCTGAGTTCTTCCCCCTCCTATGAGCCATGCTTTGGAACCTTGAGCTCCCTCTAAACTTGGATACTTGAAGGCTGGCCCTTCCACACTGCATTTAACTCAACTCTGCAATATATTTAGGGTGTAAGCACTGTCCGGAGTTGGTTTACTTCATGCTTCAGATAGAAGTCTGAATCAGGCTCTCCTTGGTTGGGATTTTTTAGCTTTCTGATGTAATTTTATTCTGGGTTGTAATAATTTGTAATAACTTATTGGGTTTTAGTGAAAAGGGTATGGTCACTCATGTATGCATAAGGGTAGATATCATTTTGATAGGTATTTACTTCTGCAAGCATGTCTTGTTCTCACTTATGCATTTTTCATATAGAAATCATGTTTACAAGTTCTGCACTTTTGCATTTTTCATATAGAAACCATGCCTACAGGTTCTGTATTTCATGTAGACATCCTGTTTATAGGTTCTGCATTTCATACATAGATACCATGTCTATAGGTTCTGCATTTCTGCCTATCACGTAGAGAACATGTCTAGTTTCCTAAATTCTGCATATGCATCTATCACTAGGCAAACGTACTTATAGGTTTAAATAACAAACATCATTCTAGATACCATGCCTATAGTACTTTCTGCACTTTTATTTCGACGATAAGCGTTTTTAAATCAATAACACTTAGAAAGCATGCATATACGAGTAATCAACTAATCTAAACTGACCACTCGCTTATGAGTTTAAAATCAGTAACAACATTGCTTAAATGTCTGCAGAACTTATATTCCTGCAGTTAATAAGTCTTTTTCTTGAATCAATATATCTCTTTCCCTTATTTTTAGATATCATGCCTATAGGTCTCACTTAGGCAAGCTATAGGGTGAATTAGTTAATGAATCGGGCAGGTCTGATTTCGGTTTCTTATCTAAAATGTGTAATAAACCAGTCTGCCTCCTCCGTTTAAGTTTAATTCAGACCATAACCAGTACATGCAAGACATGCTAAACAATTTATCTTTCAGTGAGGAGGCATGTTTGAGCCTTTTAATTGTTATGTGTTTTCCCATATCTGCTTTATGTATTTTGCTTGACGCCTTAGAATTTTATCCTTTTAAAACACTAAAAAGCCCAAATCTCCCTTCCCTTTAGAACTAGTAGTCCCAAATTCCTCCAGGACTGATAGGATTAGGGCGGGTACTAGCATGCAATAAGTAGCGAAACCATTCCGCGTTTAATACCTCAACAGGGTGGGAAAGGGTAGATATGGATATGATGACTGGTGCGCTAATACAACATGTAACCTTTTCCTAAGGAGTGATTACCGAGTATTGCATTTATGTGATCTATATTATTTGTAAACCTAGGACCCCTCGTCCTTTTATTTGTTTATTTTCAGAATTTTCAAACTTTTTCCTCAAATTTTCAGCTTTCTTTGTTTCTTCAAAACTATAATTTATTTGCAGCCATAATGTGACAATCCCTCATATTTGAAACCTTTATTCGCTTATTTGTTACTTAAAGTCATAATTGTAGCATGGACGGGAACCACACTAGTGGATCTTGAGGGGTGCCTAACACCTTCCCTCGAGATAATTTCTAGCCCTTACCCAAATCTCTGGTTTCTAAATCAAAACCCTCTTAGTGTCATAATGCACTTTAATCATTAGGTGGCGACTCTTCAATAAAAACCCAATTCCCAAAAGGGAACGAGTTGTCCTCCCAAATGTCATAAACCCGATTTCATGAGAAAAAGGGGGCGCGACAGCGTAGAGACTCTGCTAGGGAATTTCTTTAAGGATTTTACCATTTCATGCTATTTGTGATTTTATGCTCCCTTAAATGTCTTTAATGTCTTTAAGTATTTATTTTTCTCTCCTACCTCAAAAACTAACTTGGCTCTTTGTTTCTTTTCTTTAATGCATTCTTTTACCGCTTCCATTTAACACTGTTGTAATTATGAGCAATTATTGTAATTATTACTTTATGAACGTGCAAATACATGACAACTTGTTTAATTATTGTGACTGCATATTCAACATCATCTTCCACTTGTGCCAAACAATATATCATAGCAACGCTTATAATGGGTGGTTGCGCCCTTCCGATATTATCACCTCCTAAATCCGACAAAGGCATATTTGCGGTAAAACTAGTCGATCAACAGTGTAGTCAACGGTTTCGTGCCTTTCCCTCTTAGGTTGTCTGCTCAAGGGTACCAGTCTAATACCCCATAGAAACCTTACTCTGTTTAATTGTGCATGCATCATTGTCAAAACCTAGCTGAGTCAGTTATGTTGTCCACATAATGACTCTTTTGATAGCCTTGTCCAAAGTCTACTAGGTTTCCTTGGAACCCAAATAGACACTACCACGTTCTGTGCATTTATTTTGAGAACTAAATGCTTCTTATGCCAATTATGAATATTTAAAAAGTCGAGTCTGGTGGGGGTAAGGGCCTAGCACTTTTGTTTTGCAGAAATGAGGCACGAAGTCCCCAGATTTGACATGGTCACCAACATCCACTCGAAATTGCTAAATTGGTGGGAAGATCTTCATTCCAGTAATCAGAACCTTGTCCGAAAATACTTGGGCAATTTACTTTCCCCTCTGGAAATCCCACCCAACAACAAAATTATTGAAACTGCCACACTGTTCTAGGTTTGCAATAGGCCTGTGTTTCGCTTCGGGAAGATTGATATGACACCCCTACTAGAGGAAATAGGAGGGCTGGCTGGTATACCATGGAAAACTCCATGTTTGCTAATGCCAGAGAACCACAAGGGTCAGGTTTTTCTCAAGTTAATGGGTCTAAAGAAGAATCGGGATTTAACTTGCCTGAAGGAGTCATACATTCCCTTTGAATATTTGTATGAAAGGTACAGTCATAGCAAGTCCTACCGTACTTACCCTGAGGAGTTCACCCTCACATCATTGGGGCATATCCATAGAAGGGTCTTCGTCTTCATGTTCTGCTTCTTGGGGATGATAGTATTTCCTATGAAGAAGGCTAGGATCCATACCAGACTAGTCATGGTAACCAAAACTTCAATGGAGGGAATTGCCTGGCAGCCATTTAGCATAGTGCCCATGATTATTGCAGAGATATAGCGAGCCCTAGAGAAGTATCAACAAGGAGCCAAGCACTTCAAGGGTTGCAACTTGTTACTCCAAATCTGGCTCATGGAACACCTCCAGAAGGGTGAATATCGATAAGAGATCTAGTGTAGGGATTGGGACGATTATATTGCCTTCCATCAGCCAAGATAAATGAACTTTATGCCCAACATGTTTGCTCAACCGGAGGATGCCAAAGGATGGGTAAAACTGTTTGAAAATCTTAAAGAGAACCAAGTACAATGGATGTTTGAATGGTTCCCTACTGAATAATTGATTGCTCGATCTCGAGATGCACCGTTTCTGATACTTATCGGTTTGAGAGGAACATATCCTTATATCACTCTCCGGGTTATGAGACAGGCTGGTAGGAAGCAGATTATACCAAGGGTCAACAAGATGAATCACTTCTAGGCCGATTTTCAGGATGATGATAGCCCTTACAAGTGCCAAGCTCAGCACATGTGGCACTGCAACGTCGTCCTAGGAAGAGTATCATCGAGCCGGACAGGTACCATGCCGGTTATACTCCATATTATCCAAGTTGGCTGGAGGATAGTCATAATGGTTTAGGTCAACCCGTGTTTGTCCGAGGTCATAGGACCACCGATGAAAAGGCTGAAGCACAGGTTAAGTACAACCAATTGCGCCAGAGGATTCGAGAATGCGAAAGTGAGCATCGTAAAATTCAAGAAGCTAACCAAAAGCTGATTGAAGAGTAGAAAGACATGTCTGTCAGCCCCAACAAGTGACTAGGGCATTTGGAGCGGGGTTTGGTGGAGTTGGAAAGGAAGTTCATCAAGAGAATCGAATATTGCCAGAACGATGAAGGAAATGAATGTGGGTACTTGGACAGAGCCTACTTGCTGCTAGGACATCGTGAACTGGTGAAGTTGTTCGATGGAGCCAAAGATGCCAAGTCTGGGGAAGGTCCTTATGGGACCAAATAGATAGGAGTCTTTTCTTTACTTTAAAAATGTAATAAGGCCTGTGAGCACGTGATTTTTGCCACACTTAAATTACTCATATAGAATTCATTAAAATTAGAATTTTTCTTTTAGTATTTGAATTTATAGGATTAATTGCATAATTTTATGTTTTGTTTGCATTTTTGTGTGCATTTTTAGGTGTCATAAAAAATAAAAAAAATTATTACAAAATAGCATACTTGCATTCATGACCTAATTCTAGAGTTTTAGATTAATTAAGCATCATTGAAATAAGAGAAAAAATAATAATAATAATAATAACAAAAATAATCCTTTTACCTTTTCGTTCTTTTAATTTCACTTTTTGTTTAATTTTCCTCTTAAAATTAGAATCTAGTTAATTTTAGTAAATTTAATTAGTCTCATTTAGAATTAAATTAGGTTTAGGCTATTTTACAAAAGAAAAATAAGAAAAACAAATAAAAGAAGTCTGTTCCCCCAGTCCAGCCCAATACACCCTCTTACCTGGTCCAATTTTCCAGCCCATAGACAAGTCAAACGACGTAGTATCATGCCACTACTACGTCGTTTTGATATCATTAGGTTGAAAGTCAATCTCACCCGTTCCTTTCTTATCATCCAACGGTCCAGGTTCAATTATGGATCTTCAATAAAAATGTCGGAAAATCTCAGAAAAGTTAGAGACCATTCTTCTCTTCCTCGTACCAATGCTTCTTTGCCCGCTCCGCCCTAACTCCGCCGCCAGAAATCGCCCACGACGGCGGTCAAGCTCCAAACCCACCCAAATTTTCACCATCGACTCCTCTCCCCCTCTACTTTCCAATGCCCCAAATGTTTTCCCTCGAATGTTAGCCAATCTGCTCGAATATTCAAAAATAGTGGCATCGCCTCCGCCGCCCACGTCAACACCACCACCAAACGACTCCGCTTTTACACCATATGTTCTCCCAAGATCCTCTTTCCAAATCCCTGACCAGCTTCATTCGAATCCTCTTGCATGTCCTCGAATTTCAAATCAAAATCCGGCCTAAAATCATAAAATACTCCAAATCTCATCAAATCGACATCACATGATCTCCTCACTCCCCTCATGAGGAATCCACTATCAGTGATGTTCGAATATTACTGGAGCTGTTCGAATTTTAAATCTAAGAGAACCCTAGGACTCCATAGGTAAGTTTTTTTTTATTCTTCTTCGTTAGTTTCTTCTTCATGACTGATATTTCTTCCTAATTAATCAATTTAGGTTTGATTTTATTTCTTCTCTTTTTTTTATCAATTCGTTTGAACCAGTGTTCGAGTAGGTTAGCCTATTTCTTATTTATTTATTCTTCATCCTCTTTTAATCAATAGTGAGAATTTGTTCGTTTGTCAATTTAGCTGTGATTGAGTTATTTAAAATTAGGGTTGATCATGTTTAGGGTTTAGTTTAAGTTTTGATTTGCTTAAATTTTCTTCAGGCCTTATGTATGATTAAGTTTGTTCTATTAGTTTGATTGTGTGCTTCGAATTTGTTTTTCTTACAGTCTTGATAGTCTTTAATCAATCCTATTTGGGCACAGTTTGATTTTGATTTGTTTAACTAGTAATCCTGTATTGATGTTATTAATTAGTTTAGTTTAGGTCATTTCAATTTAATCAGTAATTGTTCTTTAGTCAGTGTTTGTTTTCAAATAATCCTTAGCCTTAGGTTAGATTGGTTTGGATATAGCTGATTAGGCTAACCTTGATTAACCAACCTTGGTTAGTTTGAACTAGGGTTAGCTAGTCTTTAGGTTTAGCTTGGTTGATTTGGTAATTTCAATTGATAAAAGGGTAATTTGGGCATTTCAAAGAGAAAGAATCTTGTGGAAGCTAAATAGAATTCCCTAGAACCTTCTAGAAAAGAGTCTAATTAAAATTTCAGTAGTTTTAGTGTAGTGACTTGGGTAACAAGCCAAAAGTTTAGGGACTAATGTATAAAAAGTGAAAATAAAAAGAGGGGAAAATAGGTAATGAAATCTAGAAGCTTCCCTTTGATTTTCTGCTTATAAAAGGCACCCCTTTGCCTTCTTTCACAAGTTTTCACAATCTGAAAAATTCTAAAAAGTTCCAGCTCCCAAAATAATTTCTGCAAATCTGAGCATCCAAATTTGATATTCAAATCCAAAGAAGTTCAAAAATCTGAACTCTTATAGTCCAAAATTTCTCTTAGATCTTAATTCCATTAAAAACCCAAAAACAAAAGAGAAATACAGCAGAAAACTCAAAAACAATACTGTTCTATTTAGATTTTGGGTTCAATTTCAAGTTGTAGTGGTTAATCTTCATCTTCTAGCCTAAGTTCTAATTGATGAAGTATTAGAACTCTTCCTGTGTTAAGTTCGAGTCTGGAGTTGTTTTCAATTAAATTATATTGGGCTTTATAGTGGCTTTATACTTCTATGATCTATCCCTAGCTTTTTGAACTATATCCTGGGTTTGAGATTGATTTCGTGGCTGTTGTTGAATTCTAGTTGCTGATGATTATTTTCTGCATTGCTAATTCCTCCTCCTTTCATTTGTTCATTTCCAGGTATACTCTAATACCTCAACTGAGGACTGGATTCATATGCATGACTACTGTTGAAGAGGAATATTGGAGGACTCTTTTGTTTCCTTTGTTTTACGTGTTCTGATTTGTATACTTAGGCATTTAATTCAATATTGTTATTAGACTATCATCTATCTTTTGTATTAATTAAGGATTGCTTGGACTGTTTTGAACTGGACTACTGCATTTTTTCTGAGAACTATATGAATGTCCTGATAATATTAGCCTTGAGTATCCTGTTAGGTTGAACTTAAGACTAGAGTAGGTCATTGGTTAGAAATTAAATCTGGAGATAGCATGAGCATTTTATTAATGAAGAATTGACATCTCTTGTAGTTTAGAATAATTGATCATGTTTATTTGCTCACCATGTGTTTGTTGAAAAGTAGGTTTCAGAGTAATATATTTACAATTCGAAACAGTTTGGCACTCCAGATTCATTTCGCATTACATGTTTAAGTTTGGACGTTCATTATTAAATAGTTGATTAGATCTCTGAAAATCCATGTTAATTATCAGTGTACCAACGACATTAATGAACTGAATTAATTAGGTGTTTAAGATTTAGATTTGATGTAAATAAATTATGCATCTATTTACAAGCTTGCTGGCAGGCCCAAATTTAAGGTTAATATTCGATTTCTGGGCCTATTATGAGTCCAGGCAGCCTTGCTTCTCGTAAATGAAATCTGGGCTAGTGATCGAAGCCCACAACTGGGCATTGTCTTATATAACAAACTGACCGAAGATCCTGGGGCCAAATTCCAGGCCCCATTTGCTAAAGTTTAATTTTCCTTTTCAAATTGCAATTTAGCTTAATAATACATTTCTAGGCTTTTCAAGCTAGGTAGCGAATTTAAATTAAGAGGTTTTCCTCTTGTTTAAATTCGGGCTTGAGCGTGAGGCCTGAATTTCACAAAGCCAACTAATTAGGGCCCTTTAGAGATAAATTTAATAGAAAATTATAGTTTGCTCTAGGATTGCCTTTAAATAATAAAATGAGGTGAGCCCCGCCAAACAAAATGCATAATTTGCAGGGCCCTCTATAAATGTTCCTATTAAAATACTTAGAATTCGGGACGTACCGTTTAGCGAATTTCACGGTCTCCCGCAAAGATAATAATATGTTAGTTGCTTTAAGCGCGCTTTTTAATAATTTTACCTTCCTAAATACGGGTGTGCATTTCATGCGACCCAAATTCAAATTCCAAAACATTGAATAAGAATGTGTTGAGGATCCGGGTGCATTTTATGTGACGTGATCCAAAAATACATTTTTAAACGACGTTCACTTTCTTAAAAAATTTAACTAAAAATGGCAAATAATTCTAAAATTGCACTATAGTATAACATGTATAAAAATCAGATTATAGCCATTTATAATAATTTAAGTGACCGTGCTAGAACCACAAAATCCAAGGGTGCCTAACACCTTCCCTAGGGTTAACAAAATTCCTTATTCAGAATTTCTGATTCGCAGACACCAATTGGGAAGTCGAAATTTTTCTCGATTTGGGATTCAAGTTAAACCGGTGACTTGGGACACCAAAAACCAACCTTATCCCAAGTGGAGACTCTAAAAATAAATAAATAATCTCATTTCGAATAATGTCACTTAAAATGGAAAAACTCCCTTATACATTATCCTTCGGGGTAGGTGTATAAAAAAGGAGGTGTGATAGCTCTGGCGACTCTCCTGGGGATCGATCCCAGAATCTATGGTTCAGGGTTCAAGAATTCGAGCTTAGTACAATTGTTCTATTTGGCTTTATCTGATTTTCCTACATGTTCCCTGCTATATGTGCTAAATGTTTTACCGCTTTGATATTTGTTGAAATTTTATATATAAACTGTCGCGAATCCCTTCCTCTCTCTGAGTCTTCTACATCATGGAGAAGGGTGTACTTCGTGTAGCTTCT
>MU733527.1:68770-131221 GCA_026770625.1 Nicotiana glauca
GCTGCCTCCCCCTCGGCTCGAGTTGTCCACTCGGGTAAGCCAGGTCTAGACCAATAAACCTAGGGTTTAAACTTAGAAGAACAAAACCTCATGCCGGATCCGTAGTAGGAACATTTGTTTGTATCATGTGCATTTGACTTAAGGGACTCAACACAGGGGTTAGGTCCGTCTAGGACAGGTGACTTGAACTAAAACGACCATACTGATGCATCTTACGTGCTACTTGCGCATTTATTTGTTCGGCTTTGCACGTTGACCGGCTTGTATATAATGAGAGAAAATTAAGAAAAATATCAGTGTTAGGACTAAGTGAGGGTAACCACTTGTTTTGGAAAACCAATGTCCAAATAGTACCGAAATGCTGCCGGGTTTTTGAAAAAAAAATGAAATAAAAAGGAAAATATTTGAAAAAAGAAAAGATTGTTGTTCAAAAAATATATTTGATTTTGGCAAATCTGCCCGAACTACGCTGGTTTGATTCTCACCGGATGTGAGATACGTAGGCAACCCTTATCGGGTCCAACCTCCCTTTTACAAAAAATAGCCCAAAATGTCAAGATTTTAATTTTCGTCATAAATAAGTTGGGTGATGCCATTCTTGTTTAAAATAAGCCGAATGTCCCCAAAAAGACGTCGGAAGGTCATTTTTGCAAAACCAAGTCCATTGTTTTCTAAATAAAGTATTTTTTATAAAAATAGTCATTTTCCTTTGCTAGGTCAAAATAAATCATTAAATTCCCCTTTCAATAAATGTGCAGAATGAATCCAAGTAACATCGAAACCTTCTCAGTCGTGAGCTAGATCCCCTTGAAACGCCATACGTGGTGGCATGACTAGGGAAAAGGTAGTAGAGAAACCGTGGTCAAGATTTGGGCGGTCTCGTTTATTTATTGAACGTCAAACCGAGGAAGGATATTATTGAGGCACTAATACCATTTTGGGACCTGACCCGTAATGTATTCCGGTTTTTAAATTTTTGAACTCACACCTACACTAGAAGAGATTGCGGGATACGCATGTCTCAACAGGATACCCATTGGCCCCACGACCGGTAACCCTTCATAGGTTTTTGGACTTGTTGAGCATCAGTCGGGATATTCAAGACCCACATCTATCAGAGGGGTGTTGCACACTGCATTTCTTATATCACTTGTATGGTATCCGAAAAGGTTTTGAGGAGCCCAACACCGGTTTGACGCATGCCGGGAACAAAGATAAATTGGAAGCCCGACGGGAATTAGCCTTCATGGTAGCTTTTCTGGGAGTTGTGGTATGTCCAAGAAAAGATGGTCACATAGACCTTGGCCTTGTAGGAATGTTGGATGTTGCCATAAAGAAACCTACTAGCACAGTGGTTCCCTTGATTGTGGCAGAAATGTACCGAGCTCTAACCAAGTGTCGAGAGGGTGTGAAATTCTTTCAGGGTTGCAATCTGCTACTACAGCTGTGGATACAGGAGCACCTTTGTCATCGCACGGGATATATGAACTACGGTTTAACCGGGCTGAGTTGTATTGCAGAATTCGGGAGCCGGGTAACAGGTATTGAGTTCCCCGAGGGCACTGAGGTTTTGGTCGTCATGCTTGAGATCTTTGACTATGGATAAAGTTGAATGTGCTTTTGAGTGGCTTCCTACTACCGAGTTGTGTACACATCGGCAAAAGTACCTTACATTCTTTTGATGGGTATCTGAAGCATCCAACCTTATGCTTCCTACCGAGTCTTGAGGTAATTAGGAAGATTCCAAACTGTTCATAATGATGAAGACCTGAGCGGACAAATTATTGAGTTAGGCCCAAAAGATGCATTCCCGAAACGAAAGATCCGACGAATATGGAATGAGTGCAGGTACCTCGAGCCTAATGCTATAGTACAGGACCGAGCAAGAGGCGAGGTGGATCCCAAATACTTGACTGGGTTTGGTAAAAGATCTCAAATCCCAGAAAGACCCGCCAGACGGCCACATGTGCAGCAATTCACTAATGGAGCCCAGGTACAGTGGGACTAGCTAGCCAAGGAAAGGGAAAACCGAGCAAGAATAGGGAAGTTGGAGCAACAGGTCCGAGATCTCCAATTCGGAAAAAGTGTACAAGCCGCGGCTGATGAAGGTGATAAAATAAAACTAGCCCAGGATAATGAAGCCCTCAAGGTTCAAATCTAACAAATGTAAATAGATGCCAAAAATCAGGCAAGAAGTCGGTCTGACAAGAGATTGATAAAAGGGTTGCAAAAGAAAATCTCTGATTGCCAGGAGGAATTGGAGAAATATGAAGGGAACATGGCAAGACTTCAAGCACAATGGGCAAAGAAGACTGAGGAAAGAGCCCAGTTTGTACAACAAATTAAAAGAAACTATGAGGGAACCATTGCCAATATGAAGAGAAAAATGAATACCCTTGAAGAACAGGCAGCCCGTCGGGACAAAGAATTTCAGGCTGAGAGGGAACAATGCTATGGGTTAATCACCGAGATAGAAAAGGAAATAAAATCGCTACAAGGCCATCACTTCCAGGACTATTAGGCGCTAGAGGCTCGTACCCAACAGATAAGTCGACTACTCCCAGAAAAGGGCCGAATCAGGGAAAGAATTAGAAGCATTGCAAACTATATTGTTATGAAGTGTCAGGCCGATGAACGAATGGGTCGTACCACTTTCTTTGCTTTAGTGATGATATTTGTTCGACGGGTAATAAATGATTTGGAGCAGTTCCAAAGGGGTCTTGCACGCAGGCCCGTGGCGATGCCGAATGATGCCCCGCAGGCCCCAGGATTTGAAGCTTTGATGTATTCCTAGTTATCTAGTCTGTATTTTTGCTTTTGAGTCTGTTTTGTAATTTTCTTTTTAAGAAAAACAAATAGTCTAGTAGCTTTTGTAATCGGAGTTTTTATTAATGAAAAATTAAAAAATCTCTAAAATTGTTTCCTTATTTTTGCATTTATTTGCAAGAACTATGCTTGGTCTGATTCATGCGGGTTCATGATATGTAGGCAATCTACATAAGATTCGACCGTAACCCTAAGAAAAAAAATACGAGGGAAGAAAATAAAAGGAAAACAAGAGAAGAAAAGAAACGCAAAAGAAGAAAATAAGGAATCGAGAAAACCATGACAAAAGTAAAAGGAAAAGCAGCAAATGAGAAAAAACAGAGGGAAAAGAAAAATGAAAGAAAAATTAAAAGAGAAATAAAAGCGAGGAAAACAAAAAGAAAAGCCGGGATGACGCATGCAACCGTAGCAAACATGTAGATACTCATTTAACTATATGGGTGCATCATACTCCAATGTGCGGATACCTATCTGTTATTTGTTTCAAACTAACCGTTGTTGCTGTCAATTCCAGCTTAGCTTTTAGAAACGGTGGTTGGTTATGGTACATTGGCATCGCATCAATACTTTACCAGATCGAAAGGCAGTGTGGAAATGTCTGCAGAAATTACTTTGCCCGCAATTCCTATATCTTAAGATAGCCCCATCTTGGGGGTCCCAGCATCTGAGTCTATTACAGCCGAAGAGAATCGGATACTACGTCTTCGACTCATGGAAATGTGGGACGCCTAGAACAATGGAAGAGAACCTCCAAGCGCCATCCCTGGATTTCCTGAACTATTTCCTAGATCTGGGGGTACTTCCAACGTCCCCATTAGCCACTCAAATATTCTGTTGGGACAGCCTACTATGACCGCCCACTTCATAGCAACACCTTCTGAGCTCCGCCCCCAGGTGTTCCCATCAGGAACAGCTCCTAACATCTTCACTGCTCCACCATGCTCCGCTACAACACAAACTTCACTGCCAAGGCCCGCTTTTGATCCTTCGGTTTTCACCTTCCAAAACCCTGTCTTTCAGGCAGATCCTCCTCAATATCCCACATATACTTACTCTCAGCCACCACCATTTGAGCTTACACCAGGGCAAGATAAAACTCCCAAAGCTCCTAAACAAGATGAGATGGCGAAAAGAATGAGGTGCCTCGAGCAGAGTTTAAAGAATATGCAAGGCTTGAGTGGGCAAAAAAATGTTTCTTATACAGATCTGTGCATGTTCCCTCACGTGCACTTGCCCTCGGGGTTTAAAATGCCAAAATTCGAAAAGTATGATTGGCATGGCGATCCCATCGCTCACTTGAAAAAGTATTGTAATCAACTGCTTGGGGCCAGCGAAAAAGAAGAGTTGTCGATGGCTTACTTTGGAGAGAGCTTAGCAGGCATTGCCTCAGAATGGTACATGGACCAAGGCGTCTCACGATGGCACATTTGGGACGATCTTGCCAGAGATTTTGTAAGGCAGTTTCAGTACAACATAGACATTGCGCTAGACAGGAACTCCTTGGCGAATTTGGAAAAGAAGCCCTCAGAAAGTTTCAGGGAATGTGCTATTAAATGGTATGAGCAAGCGTCGAGGGTCAAACCACCAATGGACGAAGTGGAAATGGTCACTGTATTTCTTCAGGCCCAGGAAGCGGACTATTTTCGGAACATGATGTCGGCCATGGGCTAACCTTTTGCAGAGGCGATTAAGATTGGTGAAATGGTGGAGAATGGTCTGAAGACTGGAAGAATATTGAGTCAGTCGGCAATTAGGGAAACCTCCCAAGCCATCCAAGGTGGGTCTGGAGGAATGGCCAAAGGTAATAAGAAAGAAGAAGTGGTTATGGCAGCCTCAGGGGCAAGAAGACACCGGGCTCCTAGACCCATGTTTTCTGAGAGAACCTCTCGGCCCTACTACCCTCATCCTGACATCGCTTATGCTCTACAACCATATGCGGTCATGAACGCTCAACCCTTTGCCCGACCGCAGCCACATGTCAACAGAAATAAACCTCCATTCCCAAGAGATCAGCCTCCCCACCAGAACCACTATAATCCTCAACCTCCGCAGAATAACTTCCGTCCTCAGGAACCACCCATGAGACCAAACTTTACCCCAATTGGTGAATCTCACTCTAGTCTATTCCCAAAACTTGTCCAAATGGGTCTACTACAGCTGATACCTCGGAACAGACAAAACTCGACATTGCCTACCTACAGAGCTGGTGTCAGGTGTGCATACCATTCAGGAGCAGAAGGCCATCATACAAATGATTGTTGGACTCTGAAACAAGCGATGGAGAACTTAATAGAGCAAGGGAAAATTGTGTTGAAGGATGAGGATGTCCCAAATGTGACCAATAATCCGCTGCCCACTCACAACAATGGACCAGTAATCGGGATAATTTGTGAAGATAGGGAGTTTGATCCAGCCTTAAAAGCTATAATTGCTATCGCTAACGCGGAAAGAAAGCCAAAGGTGGCCTCGAAGCAAGAGGAAGGGGAAAATAAGAGCAAAATCACTGAGACAGAACCAGAAAAGAAAACTGACTTGAAAAAAGGAACACAAATGTACGGACCCAAGCAAGTCTATGTGGTGCGAGGGACAATCAAACCACCTCGGCTGAGTGAGCCAGTGGTTATTGGACGCGTACCACAGAAGCCTATGACGAGCCCTGCTGTGGTACCGTGGAATTATCATCAAACGGTGGTTACGTACAAGGGAGAGCTGCTAGAAAACCCCTTTGTTGAGAAATATTCAAACGTAGAGGAAGTAAATAATGCCACCAGAAGGCGTTTCCCGCCTAAGGAGCCTATGAATGATGAGGAAGCCGAAGTGTACTTTCAAAAAATGAAAATGGCTGATTATGAGGTGGTACATTTGTATGAAACTTTTGTAAAACCTAAGTACAGTAAAGAGGAAGATGATGAGGTCTTCACGACTGAAGAAAGTGAGGAAATACGTGGGGCAATGAAGACAATGCTCTACGAAACCCACATGGCCCAGCCGGGAGAGGGCACTAGCACCGCTGAGGTGTTATACATGGGACCAAGATCCAAGCTTCAAAACTAGAAGGCTACGCCATTCCTGATCAGGCGGGAGTCCCGCTAGACCCGTCCTACTACTTTTTCTGCATCCCGAGTTATTCCAGGGTGTAACTCGGATGTTTTTTGTAGTTTCTTGTCTTTAAATTCCCGAATGTGAACCCTGTTTTCTTCAAAATTCCAAGAAATGAAATCAATATTTCATTGTTCATTTTTATTTATTCTTCCTAATTTTGCTATTTTTCTCCTTCATTTCTTCTCCTTAGCTCTAATAATGCAGCTTTAAATAACATGACATGCTTGCGGACTTCATGCCTAGATCCCAAAACACTGTCATATTTCGAAATCATAAATCAAGAGTCGAAATGCAAAGAAGGTAAACTTGAGGAAATAAAACAAAGAATTGGAACAATTGAAGGAAAATTGGTTCGCGGGTTGGAAATGTCCATGCATTACAACTAAAGAGTGCTATACTCAGGGCATATCCGGGCAGTTGTACCAACAAAGAATGGCCTGCGCTTACAACAAGAAGGTGCATCCCAAGAATTTTGAAGTGGGACAACTCGTGTTAAGACGCATTCTCCCTCATCACCAGGAAGCGAAAATTGGAAGGGTCCATACATCATCCATAAAATATTGTCGAGAGGAGCATTGTATTTGGGGGATATCGAAGGAAATGATCCCGAAACAGCAGTGAATGCAGATGCAATAAAAAGGTACTATGTCTAGGCTCTTTGCGGTGTTGATTTTTATGCAATACGCTATCCAAACACTATCGACCCTTCGCAAACCCACTAGAGCCGGTTACTCTTCTTTGACTACCCTCTTTGGAACCCAGAAGTATTATCGAAAAAAAAAGAGAAAAAGAAAATATGATGAAGAAAAATGAAAAAAAAAAAAGAAAAAGAAAATATGATGAAAAAAAGGAAAAGAAAAAGAAAATATGATGAAAAGAAAAAGAAAAAGAAAAGAAAAAAAACAACAAAAACAAATATTTTTCCTAAAATACGTCTGACTTGATTCTGAAAGGATACATAGGCAGCCTCTCCCTGAGGTTCAGTCACACCAAAATAAAAATCCTAATTTCCCCTAAAAATTGAAACTGTGGCAGATGATATAATGGTTCGGCCATGAGTCCACCAAAATGGTTCCAAATTTGTACTTCCGTCCAAAATTCTTTTACCAAGAACCTTGTCCAAGTCCTTCTCATCAATTGGTAAAGGCATGAGAATTGAAAACAACATTGCTAGAATTTGATTGAGAGAAATAAAATGAGAGAGTCTTATCGGTGAAAACCTTCTGGCACCATAAGGCGACGGTGAGCAGAGAATTTGAAAATGAGAGAGTACGTTTGGTAAAAACTCATAAACAACACTATCGGGCGACTGTGAGAAGAGAAATGAGAGAGGTCGATTGGCGAAAACCCGCAAAGGGCGTTGTCGGCCGAAGAGAGGACATCTCACCTCTAAAAGAGTCCTGGCAAGGTTCCCTGGCTTTGAAATACGGATCAATGGGTTCACGAGAAGCTGGAACGTTTGTGTAGGTTGGGCGTCCGGTCTAAGAAGCATGTCATGTTCATTTGAAGCCAGCATGCACACCCCAGATAAGTCATTCTTTTCCCTCGAAAGGGACACTTCTCTTTAAACTCATATGCTTGCCTTTTGCATACTTTTTCTTTGAATCCATTTTGGTTTATCTCTGATTCTGGAATTATTACAAAGAAAAGGTCGCGGGACTGATTTCACAGGGCTCCGCCTAGCAAGAGTCGAATAAAATACCCAGCCTCAGCAGGTGCGTCAATCCAATCCCGATTGACCATGGTGGTTGATGCTTTCAAAGTAAAGACATTTGAAAGGAAAGAAAGTCAAGGGCAAAGGTCCTAATGGCAGAATAAGGTGAAAAGGCCGGAGCCCACACGGACGAGTCATCATGAAATCCTAAGAGTTGAATCCTGTCGGTTTAAAAAGAGATTCACCCTCAAACCCAGCGGAAAAGTTCTCAACGGAAATACGGTCGCGATTAAGCAATTGGGATGATCAAGGCCACAAAACCAACCACCGTATCAAATTAACAAATTGTTCTTTGTTGAAAATAGGTATAATTCAAAGCAACCGTGCAAGAAGCAGGTGCAACCCAAAAGGAAATGAGATGCGCAAGCACTGAAACAGCTTTGCAGCAAGAAAACGACCAAAAAGGAAGTTTTGCCCCAAAATATTTCATGCGTTTTCCTAAATAAAAAAGGAAAACATATAAAAAGGAAAACAAAAGAAAAAGAAAGAAGAAAAGAAATGAAAATGAAAATCCCAAAAGAAAAACAAATCATGATAGCATAGGACCCTATTCCTTAACCATCCCGGCATAACCCGAGGATCCCTCTGCCATAACCCAAGGGGCTTTTTTCTTTCCAAATCCCGGCTAACCCGAGGATCCCCTTGGCATAACCCAAGGAGATTTTTTCTCTCCAAATCCCGGCATAACACGATGATCCTCCTGGCATAACCCAAGGAGCTTTTTTCTTTCCAAATCCCGGCATAACCCGAAGGATCCCCCTGGCATAACCCAAGGGGCTCTTTCCAAATCCCGGCATAACCCGAGGATCCCCTTGGCATAACCCAAGGGGCTTTTTCTTTCCAAATCCCGGCATAACCCGAGGATCCCCCTGGCATAACCCAAGGGGCTTTTTTCTCTCCAAATCCCGGCATAACCCGTGGATCCCCCTGGCATAACCCAAGGGGCTTTTTCTTTCCAAATCCCGGCATAACCCGTGGAACCCCCTGGCATAACCCAAGGGTCTTTTTTCTCTCCAAATCCTGGCATAACCCAAGGATCCCCCTGGCATAACCCAAGGGGCTTTTTTCTTTCCAAATCCCGGCATAACCGTGGATCCCCCTGGCATAACCCAAGGAGCTTTTTCTTTCCAAATCCCGGCATAACCCGAGGACCTCCCTGCCATAACCCAAGGAGCTTTTTTCTCTCCAAATCCCGGCATAACCCGTGGATCCCCCTGGCATAACCCAAGGGCTTTTTTTTTCTTTCCCAAATCCTGGCATAACCCGAGGATCTCCCTGGCATAACTTAAGGAGCTTTTTCTTTCAAAATCCCGGCATAACCAGAGGATCTCCCTGGCATAACCCAAGGAGCTTTTTTATCTCCAAATCCCGTTATAACCCGTGGATCCCCCTGGCATAACCTAGGGGGCTTTTTTCTTTCCAAATCTGGTATAAACCGAGGATCTCCCTGGCATAACCCAATGAGCTTTTTCTTTCCAAATCCCGGCATAACCCGTGGATCCCCCTGGCATAACCCAAGGGGCTTTTTTCTTTCCAAATCCCGGCAGAACCCGAGGATCTCCCTGGCATAACCCAAGGAACTTTTTTCTTTCCAATTCCCGGCATAACCCGAGGATCCCCCTGGCATAACCCAAGGAGCTTTTTCCTTTCCAATTCCCGGCATAACCCGAGGATCTCCCTGGCATAACCCAAAGATCTTTTTTCTTTCCACATCCCAGCATAACCCGATGATCTCTCTAGCATAACCCAAGGAGCGTTTTTCCTTCCGTCCCAACATAACCCGAGGACCCTTTTTTCTTTTTTCGGCATAACCCGATCATTTCCCAGCATAACCTGGATTTATTCACAAGGATACACAACCTTGATTTGATCTCTTAGATATATGTCACAACTAACTCATGAAATATTCCTAGTGAAAACTGGGGCAGAAAATTTCGTTCGTTTGTTTGTTTTGGTATCTTAAGCAGGTTGACCTAAAGATATAGGGTGCAAGATGACCGATGAAATGAGTCTCAATCCAGAATAAAGAAAAGAACAAAAGAACAAAAAGAAATGAACTCAAATGTGATGCAAACAAGGGTGCGGATTGCTCAAAATCTGATTGAAGTCACAAGCTCCGCTGATCCCATTTCGACCCAATCCTGCAGAAAGAAGTAAACACCGACAACTTAGGAGCGTCAAGATTCAGATAGGGTCCACAACAAAATCATCTAAGACTCAAGATCAAGTTTCAAGAGAATTATAGATAGGAATCTTGTAACACATAGTTGATAGGCATAGCTAGCTTAACTTTGATTTTACTTTTGGTGTAATAAGGAGGTCAGCAAGCAGTAGTAGCAGCAAAAGCAGTGAAATCACAGTTCCTGGTAGTCCCAGCTACCAAACCTTCCAGAACTGCACTGACCTGATTCCTTTATAGCAAAGGATATGTAGGAAACCTTTAAAGCAGGGTTCGGTCAGATGGTTTTCAAAAATGCTTCTCCTGGAGTGCCAAACAGGTAAAAATCCCTCATGTTTCTCATTTATCTTTGCCCGAAAACCCTTCGTGTCATCGAGCAAAGAGGGGCAGCTGTGAGCACGTGATTTTTGCCACGCTTAAATTACTCCTATAGAATTCATTAAAATTAGAATTTTTCTTTTAGTATTTGAATATTTAGGGATTAATTGCATGATTTTGTGTTTTGTTTGCATTTTTAGGTGTCATAAAAAATAAAAATAAAATTATTACAAAATAGCATACTTGCATTCAGGACCTAATTCTAGATTTCTAGATTGATTAAGCATCACTGAAATAAGAGAAAAAATGATAATAATACCAAAAATAATCCTTTTACCTTTTCGCTCTTTTAATTTCACTTTTTGTTTAATTTTCCTCTTAAAATTAGAATCTAGTTAATTTTAGGAAATTTAATTAGTCTCATTTAGAATTAAATCAGGTTTTGGCTATTTTTAATTTTGCATTTAATAAAATACAAAATTCAAAAAAAAAATACAAAAGAAAAAGAAGAAAAACAAATAAAAGAATTTTGTTCCCCAATCCAGCCCAATACACCCTCTTACCTGGTCCAATTTTCCAGCACCTAGACCACTCAAACGACATAGTATCATGCCAATACTACGTCGTTTTGATATCATTAGGTTGAAAGTCAATCTCACCCGTTCCTTTCTTACCATCCAACGGTCCAGGTTCAATTATGGATTTTAAATAAAAATGTCGAAAAATCTCAGAAAAGTCAGAGACCATTGTTCTCTTCCTCGTATCGCTGCTTCTTTGCCGGCTCCGCCCTAACTCCGCCGCCAGAAATTGCCCATGGCGGCGGCCAAGCTCCAAACCCGCCAAAATTTTCACCGACTCCTCTCCCCCTCCATTTTCCAATGCCGCAAATGTTTTCCCTCGAATGTTAACCAATCACTCGAATATTTGAAAACAGTTTCTCCCCAAGATCCTCTTTCCAAATCCCTGACCAGCTTCATTCGAATCCTCTTGCATGTCCTCGAATTTCAAATCAAAATCTGGCCTAAAACCATAAAATACTCCAAATCTCATCAAATCGACATCACATGATCTCCTCACTCCCCTCATGAAGAATCCACCAGTCAGTGATGTTCGAATATTACTGGAGTTGTTCGAATTTTAAATCTAAGAGGTGGCGGAACCCTAGGACTCCATAGGTGAGTTTTTCTTTGTTCTTCTTCGTTAGTTTCTTCTTCATGACTGATATTTCTTCCTGATTAATCAATTTAGGGTTTGATTTTATTTCTTCTCATTTTTTTATCAATTCGTTTGAACCAGTGTTCGAGTAGGTTAGCTTGTTTCTTATTTGTTTATTCTTCATCCTCTTTTAATCAATAGTGAGAATTGGTTCGTTTGTCAATTTAGTTGTGATTGAGTTCTTTACAATTAGGGTTGATCATGTTTAAGGTTTAGTTTAAGTTTTGATATGCCTAAATTTTCTTCAGTCTTCATGTATGATTAAGTTTGTTCTATTAGTTTGATTGTGTGCTTCGAATTTGTTTTTCTTACAGTCTTGATAGTCTTTAATCGATCCTATTTGGGAACTGTTTGATTTTGATTTGTTTAACTAGTAATCCTTTATTGATGTTATTAGTTTGTTTAATTAGTTTAGTTTAGTTCATTTCAATTTAATCAGTAATTGTTCTTTAGTCAGTGTTTGTTTTCAAATAATCCTTAGTCTTAGGTTAGATTGGTTTGGATATAACTGATTAAGCTAACCTTGATTAACCAACCTTGGTTAATTTGAACTAGGGTTAGCTATTCTTTAGGTTTAGCTTGGTTGATTTGGTAATTTCAGTTGATAAAAGGGTAATTTGGGAATTTCAAAGAGAAAGAATCTTGTGGAAGCTGAATAGATTCCCTAGAACCTTCTAGAGAAGAGTCTAATTAAAATTTCAGTAGTTTTAGTGTAGTAACTTAGGCAACAAGCCAAAACTTTGGGACTAATGTATAAAAAATAAAAATAAAAAGAGGGAAAAAATGGGTAATAAAATATAAAAGCTTCCCCTTGATTTTCTGCCAATAAAAGGCACCCCCCTTGCCTTCTTTCACAAGTTTTCACAATCTGAAAAATTCTCAAAAACCCAAAACAATTTCTGCAAATTTGAGCATCCAAATTTTAATTTTAAATCCAAAGAAGTTCAAAAATATGAACTCTTATAGTTCAAAATTTCTCTTAGATTTTAATTCCTTCAAAAAACCAAAAACAAAAGAAAAATACAGCAGAAAACTCAAAAACAATAATGTTCTATTGATATTTCTGGTTCAATTTCAAGTTGTACTGGTTAATCTGCATCTTCTAGCCTAAGTTCTAATCGTTGAAGTATTAGAACTCTTCCTGGGTTAAGTTCGAGTCTAGAGTTGGTTTCAATCAAATTATTTTGGGTTGTATGGTGGCTTTATATTTCTGTGACCTATCCCTAGTTTTTTCAACTATATCCTGGGTTTGAGATCGATTTCGTGGCTGTTGTTGAATTCTAGTTATTACTGATTATTGTCTGCATTGTTGATTCCTCCTCCTTTCATTTGTTCATTTCCAAGTATACTCTAATACCTCAAATGAGGACTGGATTCATATGCATGACTACTGTTGAAGAGGAATATTGGAGGACTCTTTTGTTTCCTTTGTTTTACGTGTTCTGATTTGTATACTTAGGCATTTAGTTCAATATTGTTATTAGACTATCAGCTATCTTTTGTATTAATTAAGGATTGATTGGACTGTTTTGGACTGGAATGCTGCATTTTTTCTGAGAACTATACGAATGTCCTGATAATATTAGCCTTGAGTATCCTGTTAGGTTGAAGTTAAGACTAGAGTAAGTCATTGGTTAGAAATTAAATCTGGAGATAGCATGAACATTTTATTAATGAAGAATTGACATTTCTTGTAGTTTAGAATAATTGATCATGTTTATTTGTTCACCATGTGTTTGTTGAAAAGTAGGTTTCAGAGTAATATATTTACAATTCGAAACAGTTTGGCACTCCAGATTCATGTCGCATTACATGTTTAAGTTTGGACGTTCATTATTAAATGGTTGATTAGATCTCTGAAAATCCATGTTAATTACTAGTGTACCAATAATTGAATGAACTGAATTAATTAGGTGTTTGAGATTTAGAGTTGATGTTAATAAATTATGCATCTATTTACAAGCTTGCTGGCATGCCCAAATTTAAGGTTAATATTCGATTTCTGGTTCTATTATGAGCCCAGGCAGCCTTGCTTCTTGTAAATGAAATCTGGGCTGGTGATCGAAGCCCACAATTGGCCATTGTCTTATATAACAAACTGACCGAAGATCCTCGGGCCAAATTCAAGGCCACATTCGCTAAAAGTTTAATTTTCCTTTTCAAATTGCAATTTAGTTTAATAATACATTTCTAGGCTTTCCAAGCTAGGTAGTGAATTTAAATTAAGAGGTTTTCCTCTTGTTTAAATTCGGACACGAGCTTGAGGCCTGAATTTCACAAAGCCAACTAATTAGGGCCCTTTAGAGACAAATTCAATAGAAAATTATAGTTTGCTCTAGGATGACCTTTAAATAATAAAATGAGGTGAGCCCCACCAAACCAAATGCATAATTTATGAGGCCCTCTTTAAATGTTCCTATTAAAATACTTAGAATTCGGGACGTGCCGTTTAGGGAATTTCACGGTCTCCCGCAAAGATAATAACACATTAGTTGCTTTAAGCGCGCTTTTTAATAATTTTACCTTCCTAAATACGGGTGTGCATTTCATGCTACCCAAAGTCAAATCCCAAAACGTTGAATAAGAATGTGTCGAGGATTCGGGTGCATTTCATGTGACGTGATCTAAAAATACGTTTTTAAATAGCATTCACTTTCTTAAAAAATTTAACTAAAAACGGTAAATAATTATAAAATTGCACTATAGCATAACATGTATAAAAATCAGATTTTAGCCATTTATAATAGTTTAAGCGACCATGCTAGAATCATGGAATCTGAGGGTACCTAACACCTTCCCTCGTGTTAATAGAATTCCTTATTCAGAATTTCTGGTTCGCAGACTCCAATTGGGAAGTCAAAATTTTCCTCGATTTGGGATTCAAGTTAAACCGGTGACTTGGGACACCAAAAACTAATCCTGTCCCAAGTGGCGACTCTAAAAATAAATAAATAATCTCATTTCGAATAATGTCACTTAAAATGGAAAAACTCCCTTATACATTATCCTTCAGGGTAGGTGCGTAAAAAAGGAGGTGTGACAAGGCCAATGGCCATTAGTGACATTTTAATTCCTGCTATTTAGTGTCGTTTTGGATTCGGCTTATTTTTATCAATAAAATGAGGCATTTAGCATTATAAGTTCTCCAAATTAATTTGTCACTAGGCCTACCTCGGGTACAACGAGGCTCCTAAATTAGGACACGATTTATATTCTCGCACTATTTGTTTAAATATCGCAACATCTTTTCCTTATAAACCTCACTTACCTGTTACCTTTTTTTGTTTATTCCCCTCCCCAAAGGTTAGTTTGTGCACTCTGGCATCGTCATCATTGTGAGCACATGATTTTTGCCCTATAAGTGTATTACTCCCAGAAAACCAAAATAAAATATTTTATTTGTTTTGTGTTGATTTTTGTGCTATTTTTATCTTATTTTGTTTGCATTTGCGTGTGCATGTTTATTTGTTTAAATTAGTTAAAAATACATAAATATTGCATTTAGGACTCGATTCTACAATTGGGAATTAATTAGTATTTGTGGGATTTTAGGATTTTTTTTTAGTTTTAATTATGGAATAATGGAAATAAAGAAAAGAGGGACAAAAATCGATTTGGGTCGCTTCGTTTTTTATCAAAATCTAGGCCCAAAGCACTGATCCATGCCCGGTCCAAGTCAACCAACATCGGAGACGTCCAGACAACGTCGTTTGCTCATACTTGATCTGGGCCGTCGATCTTAAATTGATCAACGATCGATATTAATCCAACCCTACCCACCTGACCCGTTACCCGTTTCGACCCAACCCCTTATTAAACCAAACGACCCCGTTCCCTTCTCCACAATCAATCCAAGCCATTGAGATCATTCGATCTAACAGCTCGGATCAACTGAATCATTTCAATACAGCAAAGTCCCACCCCCAAACCCCTTGTCACACCTTCATTCCCAAACGACCCCTTCCCCCTTCGTCTCTCTCACCAAGACCAAACACCCCAAGAACCCTAGCTAGCCGCCACCCCTCCCCTCGCCTAAAAATCCGGCGATACCGGTCCCTTTCGCCACCAAACTAACACCACGGAACCCCCATCACACCCTGAACCCAAATCCACAAGCCCCTTACCTCGAATCATCCCTGAACTTCTCGAATCTTTAATCGAAGATTCGAGCCAAAACTCAACCTACCCCAAACCACCCCAAACTCACACCCTGTCATCCCCTGACCTCCCTCGTAACCAAACCAACACTGGTTTGGTTCGAATCAAGCCCAAACCACTTGAACCCCAATTCGAGCCCCCAAGAACCCTAGAAGAGTTTTGAGCCTGTTTGAGGATTTTTGAGGTTTCAATGGGCTTTAGTCGAAATATTCTCACTTGAGAACACTCGATTAAAGCCCGTTTGGCCTCAAAAATTTCAAGTCTGAGTTGGTCCAAGTCCGTTATTGTCTCTGATTTTTCTCTCAAGGTATTTCTTTTCTTTCTTCTATCTTTATCTATTTTGTATTTGTTTGTTAGTTTAGTTGTGTTTATTTTTCATCTTTTTCGATTTGTTGTTAATTTTTCTGTTCTCCTCCACAAGACCTTTTATTTGGTCGATGTTTGTTTCTGTTTGTTGGTTTAAATGTGCTCGTTATAGGATACATATTCGATTCGATTAGTGTCGTCGAATAATTAGTTTCGTATTTCCCCTGTTTTGCCCAAGAACTGTGAATCACTGATTTGTTGTCGATTATTTGTTATCGATTATATATATTGTAATCAATTAAACGAATATGTCAATTAGCTGTATAGGTTTGTTAGTTAGAACAATATGGCAATAATGTTTAATACTGATTAATTCCATCCGAATCACTGTTGAATTGAAGCCTGAATTGTTGTGGTTTAAAATTAGGAAGTTGAATTGGATATAGCTGTTAATCCTAATAGAAGTCAGAAACTAACAGCTAAGGTTCAAAAAGAGTGCAATGCACATGGAATAGACTGGTGGAACCTACTGGACAGACGTGTGTTCCATAATTCTGAACTTCAGGGTTTGTTTAATAATTAAAACCATACTTAGACAAGCTAAAGTGGGAAAACAGAGGGAATAAGATGGGTTGGTCAGTTTTTTAAAACAATTAAAAATAGGCTGAAAGGTTTGTAGTTTGGATATATAGGGGAGAAAGTTTTCAGAATGGGGAGATTCGAAAATACCCATTCTGGAATACACACATTCTAAGATATACATTCTGGCATAAGATACATTCTGGAATAGAAAGCAGTAGAGAAAAGCTAAAAGAAAACACTATTCCATTGCCATTGTTTTGGTTTGAGTCTGTTTTTTTTCCATTTCATAGGTTGAATTGAACTCCTATTAGCCTTTTCTTCTTTTTAAAAATATCAGAACAATAGTGTTTTGAGTTAGCAATCCTGTCCTTGTAACACTGTTACATTGCCTTCGAGATCAGAAACAGTTGAGCTTTCTTTGTCTCTATTTCCATACTTGAGTGTTCAAGGCTTTGAAGGTTTCTATTGAGTTACTTGAGTTTTGTTTCGTTTGCTGTCTGGTATTTTGGAATTGTTGTTTGGTTGTCTTAAGCTCTCTGTTGGGTCGAGCTATTCCTGGGATTTCAATCTGCTACTTAGGCCGTCTACTACTGTTTCATTAGTGGCTTTAGTTGTTGCTGGAATCTGTGTTGCTGTTGTATTTGATGTGCTGTTTGTCCTACTGCACTACTGATCTTTCCATTCTTCATCTCTATTTACTCAAATACCAGGTACACATTTCTGGGACTGTCTATCCTTCTACTGGCAATGAAATGAAAGCATATGTTAAGTCCTGCTGTGAGACCACCATATAAATGATCCTGTAATTAGTAGATTAAATTGGGACTGTTTTGTTGTAATAGAAATTGTACTGTTAATCTTAAAGGATTGAGAGTGCACTCATTCTTCTTTACTGTTAGCCTTAGAAGTACAAACTCGAATACATTTCCGCTCAGGAATTAATTCCAAAACTCGACCTGTACTTAGTAGTTGATAGTCGGCTATTATGTATAATTTAATCTTCACAACGCATTAGTTAAGACATGTTTCATAATAATGTTCTGTTTATTCCTCTGACCGCTCGCTCCATGTTAATCGACTAAAAAGAGTAATCTAAGAGTAAATCAAAACGCTCCCATATCATGTTTATGAACGCGGCGTAAAGGGTTAATCTGATTCGAGCTAGCGTTAATTTGGAAACATGAGGCAACCATGGCCACACTTTAAATCTATTTGAACGACACACATTTGTATAAAATGACTAGAACAAATGAGGTTTACATATAATCAAATCGCCCGATAGTCCTTTTTGTAGCATAATATGAAAACACTTTGTCGGAAGTTATTTTACGAGTTTTGAAGCGCCACTGGGCGCAACGGCCTACGTTAAGTGTTATAGGCTCTCGGGTCGAAATAAACGACCCAGGCCCCAGCCTGATTCGCAAATCTGTTAGGATGCCTGAGTCTACATTGCAACTGGGTCGGTTTTGTTTTGAAATTTAAATATACAAATTTAACGGAATAAAGCGGTTTGAAATTGATTAAAAGTACACGGGTTATAACATGTATTAAAATAAGATATTTTTTCCATTTAAAATAGTTTGAGCGACCGTACTAGAACCACGGGATTCGGGCGTACCTAAAACCTTCCCTCGGGTCAACAGAATTCCTTACTTAGAATTTCTGGTTCGCAGACTTCATTTGGAAAGTCGAAATTTCATGGATTTGGGATTTAAATAAATCGGTGACTTGGGACACCATAATTTATTCCATGTGGCAACTCTGAAATAAACAAAATAATCCCATTTCGAATATTGTCACTTTAATTGGAACAACTCCCTCGCGTCCACCCTTCCGGGTAGGGGGCGCGCCAAAAGGAGGTGTGACAATCATATTCCACAAGATCCAAGGGCCATCCACCCACTCCTCCTCCTAGTCCTATCAGAAACTCGAACAGAGGAAAAATGGAAGATTTGAGCAACACCAAAAAAGAAAATTCAGCTAAACGGGTAGAGGTTACTCAGGGTATTCAGGTTTCCAAAGAAAGTGCCTCCCAGCTCGAGCAGAAGTTCTTGAAATTTCAAGAAGAGCTGGACCAAGTTCATAACTTGGCAAGCTTGTCATTTTCCCTCACCACCCCAGATGTCAGTTTCCCAAATGCTCAAAACCCCACACCTCCACAAAACATTCCAAAACCACAAAACCACTCCGCTCCTCACCACCACTGCAACACTTGCCACACATCTAACAATACTTCATTGCTCATCCCGAAACCTGTGAACTCCATAAATGACCTTTTTTGCCCTTACCACAACACCCCCATCTATGTGGAAACTGTGCCACATTATACTCAACATATTTCAAATACACCCGAGTGTGATGATAAAGACTCGCTTATCAGGAATCTGGCAGAAGAACTCAAGAAGCTGACTAGCATAATTCAGGGCGTCGAGGGAAGTAGGGGGATTGAAAGGCTAACTTACAAAGACCTTTGCATTCAACCCGATGTCGAACTACTCAAGGGTACAAACCTCCTAAGTTTGAGATGTTTAACGGTACAGGGGATCCGAGAGTTCATGTAAGAACATACCGCGACAAACTGGTCAGAGTAAGGAAGGACGAGAAGATTCGCATGAAACTCTTCATGAGGAGTCTAAAGGGATATGCTCTATCTTAGTACATCAGCCAAGACCCGAAGAAGTGGTGGAATTGGGTAAGTATGGCGTCCGATTTCATTGATAGTTTCAGGTTCAACATAGAAAATGCACCAGATGTGTTCTACATCTAGAACCTAAACCAGAAAACTACGGAGACATTCCGTGAGTATGCTATTCATTGGAGATCAGAATCTGCTAAGGTCCGACCGGCTTTAGAAGAAGAACAAATGAACAAGTTTTTCATCCGAGCTTAAGACCTACAATACTATGAAAGGTTGATGCTGATTAAAAGCCAGAAATTTTCCGACATCATCAAACTAGGGGAGAGGATCGAGGAAGGCATCAAAAGTGGTATGATCACAAACTTTGAAGCTTTGCATGTTACCAACAAGGCTCTACAGTCTGGTGGCACGTCCAAGAAAAGGGACGTGAGCACCGTAATGGTTGCACACAGAACAAAGTCCCCAATAAAATACCAAACCTACCTAATACCTCCACTTACATATCAACCTACCCCAAAATTACCAAGCACCCTCGCCCTCTTGCCAAGCTTCACCACCTACTTACCAATCACCTCCACCACCTACATATCTTCCTACTTCACCCAGATACTCCCAACCCGCAAATGTCTACCAAGCGTACAATACCCAACCCTCTCACTATCAATCACCTTCCATTTGCCAAAACTTTCCTAGACCCCAACCAAATTTCGACTGCAGACCTCCCAAACAATATACTGCCATTGCCGAACCGATCGACTAGCTTTATGAAAGGCTTAAAGTCGCTGTTTATGCCACCCCCATCCCTGATATAACTCCTGAAAACCTATCCCAATGGGTCAATGTGAATAAATCATGTGCATACCATTCGGTCATGAAAGGGCATACCATTGATGAATGACGTTCTCTGAAAGATAAGATCCAGGCTTTGATTGACAACAAGATCATCTGGCAAAGGAGCCTACTCCAAATGTCCGAAACAACCCTCTGCTTGACCACAAGGGCGGAGGCGTTCACATGATTAAGATAGAAGATGATTGGGACCCCAAAGGATCGATAATATTGATCTCAGAAGGTAATGAGTCAAAGAAACCAGTAGTCACCCTTAATCCGATTGTAGTCCAGATTCAACCTTCTGGGGATGTCGAGGTGAATATGTCCATATCACTTGAGTTAGAAGCACCTTTTTCTACAAAGACGCCAGCACCGATTAAGGTCGAGTTTGGGTCCCCAAAGGAACCTGTGCCATTTGAGGTTGCTACATTACCTTTCAAAGCAAGGGTACCCATTCCAGTACCAATGTTAGCCATAGAACCATTCCATATGAAGGCCATCCCTTGGGATTACATAGCCGAGGCAAGAATGAAATGAAAACTATGTTCGGAGAAGCAGTTGCGGCATAAGGTATGACAAGGACCGGCAGGGTTTATACTCCAAAACACTTGGCGGAGTCAAGCAAGTAGGCCTCTGGTCAGCTGACCATCACTGAAACCGGGCATGATGATCTGTGGAGGAAGATACAAGTAAAGGAGTACTCAGTCATTGATCAGTTGAACAAAACACTAGCACAGATCTCTATCCTAGCTTTGCTGCAAACCGCTGACGCACATAATAATGCCTTATTGAAGGTGCTGAGTGAGGCATATGTACCAAGAAACATTACCGGAGGAGAGATGGCAAACATGGTGGGCAGGTATTGGAGAGTCACAAGATCACTTTCCATGAAAATGAGTTACCACCAGAAGGTTTAAGTCACGACAAGGCATTGCACATCACTGTGCAGTGCGAGGATTATTTCATC
This sequence comes from Nicotiana glauca, assembly GCA_026770625.1. Taxonomy (NCBI): domain Eukaryota; kingdom Viridiplantae; phylum Streptophyta; class Magnoliopsida; order Solanales; family Solanaceae; genus Nicotiana; species Nicotiana glauca. The sequence goes on from MU733527.1 coordinate 89,607, forward strand.
ACCAGAATCCTGATTGACGGAGGGTCCAACTTCAACATTTGTCCACTGGTAACGCTCAGAACATTAGGAAAGAGCCTGCATGAGATCAAGGATGGGGCCATCAATGTCAAAGCTTTCGATAGTTCCCAAAGGTCCACTATTGGGGAAATTAGCTTGTGTCTACAAATGGGGCCTACTTGGTTTGATGTTGATTTTCAAGTAATAGACATGCCGGCATCTTACAACTTGCTTTTGGGATGGCCTTGGATTCATTCCGCTAGGGCTATAGCAGGCAGTGAAGTTTGAGTGGAATCACTAAGAGGTAATTATTCACGGCGACGGTAGCAATCCCATATACAGTCGCCAAAACATCCCAGCAATCAGGGGAAGAAGGAAGATAGGTGGGAAGACATATCACCACGTCAAGCGAGTCAACGCCGTTGATAAGGACAGGTGGTGGGACAATAAAATCGAAAGCATATTGAATTGGTGCGGATATGAACCAGGCAAGGGACTTGGCAAAAACCTCCAAGGGATAGCTAAGCCTATCAAGTTGAAGAAACAGGGCACTACCTTCAGTCTGGGATACGAGTATACCTGGAAAGAGTTCAATGAATGGTTGCCACCATGGTGAGGACCTTACTACCCACTGGAGCAACCGATGCGCCAGTTGGAACAGACTTTCCAGCCAACCGATGTTATTATGGGTCAGAAGAAGAGGAAGCAATGGCAGCGATGAGGAGTTTGTTTTTGGAAGATGATGACATGGATTGTTGTGTCATTTTTTAGGAGGAGGGGGAGGAAGGACCTTCTATACAAGCCGTAAGCCAAGGAGCATGCCTCTACAATTGGACCATCAAACCACCAGAGCCCGGAAAGCTTCAGGGTAGCAAGGCTGAACAAAGCATCATGCATTGTCTTTTATTTTACTAGTTGACTTTCTTTTTGCATTTTTAATTTCAAAATAAGAGCTCCAATGTTCAAAACTGTAATGAAATTTATCAAAGCACTTCGGTTTCATATAAATCTTGCTCTTATTGCTTTCTCCCATTTAATTTATTTACACAATATTACTATTACTTATCTTGATGAACCAATGACTGTGACATGCAACGAGACAACACTACAAACGAACATAGACTCAGAGGAAGATGATATACCGGATGATATTGTTAACGAATTTGAGAATTGACCTAAGTCAAATTTTCACAAGACTAACGTTGTCAACTTGGGAGATGCAGAAAATGTCAAAGAAACTCACATCAGTGTTCATTTGTCACCGTCAAAAAAGGAAGAGTACACAGAATTTCTAAAGGAATATGAAGACATATTCACCTGGTCATATGATGACATGACTGGTTTGAGTACATCTATTGTGGCACACGAACTGCCAACTGACCCGACATATCCACCGGTAAAGCAGAAGCTCGAAAAGTTCAAACCTGACATGAGTTTGAAAATCAAGGAGGAAGTCACTAAGCAAGTCAAAGCTAAGGTTCTTAGATTAATAGAATATACGACATGGTTAGCCAACATCATGCCAGTATCAAAGAAGGATGGGAAAGTTAGAGTCCGTGTCGACTACGGGGATCTCAACCGGGCCAGTCCAAAAGACGACTTCCCCTTGCCAAATATACACATCCTGATTGATAACTGTGCCAAGCATGAACTTCAGTCGTTTGTTGATTGTTTTGCTGGGTACCATCAGATATGGATAGATGAATAAGATGCTGAGAAAATGGCTTTCATCACGCCGTGGGGAATGTATTGTTACAAAATGATGCCATTCGGACTAAAGAATGCTGGGTCCACCTACATGAGGGCCATGACTACCATTTTCCATGATATGATACATAAGGAGATCGAGGTGTATGTAGATGATGTCATCATCAAATCCAAGAATGCCACTAATAACATGTAAGATTTGAGGAAGTTCTTCAACAGACTGAGAAGGTACAATCTAAAACTGAATCCCGCCAAATGTGCATTTGGGGTTCCTGCTGGAAAACTGCTTGGGTTTATTGTAAGTAGCCAAGGGATAGAATCGGATCCATTAAAGGTCAAAGCTATGCAAGAATTGCCAAAGAACAAGAAAGAAGTAATGAGTTTCCAAGGGTGACTTAACTACATCAGCCGGTTCATAGTACAATCTACTGCCATATGTGAGTCGATCTTCAAGATGTTGAAGAAGGACGCTGCTACCAAATGGAATGATGATTGTCAGAAAGCCTTCGACAGAATCAAGGAGTACATGTCCATTCCACCAATTTTGGACCTGCCCGAGCCGGGCAGGCCTCTATTGCTCTACCTTGGGGTATTGGATGGAGTATTCGGTTGCGTCCTGGGCAGTATGATGAAACGAGGAGAAAGGAGTAGGCCATCTATTATATTAGCAAGAAGTTCACCCCGTACGAAGTCTGATATTCTCTGTTAGAGCATATTTGTCACGCCCCAAAATTCGAGGAGCGCGACCGGCGCTCAACCGATTAAACCCGCCCGAGCAAGCCTGTTAGGTCTCATTCTACCCAAACTAACTCATGAATAAATAGGAGATGGACTCCATTAATCAAATTCTATAAACATATCGTTAAAGATTTCTATTTCATTTTCATTAGCAACTTTATTCGCCACTTTAAAGGTGTTACAAGTTGTATACATCATTTCCAAATATCAATATTTCTATTTTAATTTCCAATACCCGACACTACCCACAACCTGTCTACGGAGCCTATAAATACAACTAAAGAATAATCGGAAATGCCGGAACAAATGCTCCGGCTATACCTTACACAAATACCAAAATAGACTCTGGAATAAAAGTGGCATGAGCCACGCAGGGCCCCGAGAGGAAAGGGGCTCACCAATATAGCTGATGGAAAGTGGAGGAGGTGCTACTGTCGGTGGACTAGAGTACCTGCTATAGAACCACCTACAATCATAACATGAATGTAGCGCCCCCGGCAAAAGGGACGTCAGTACATTTGAATTGTACTGGTATGTATAAACAAACTTTACCCCAAGTAAAGTCAAATAAAACACAAGTAACAGACATCAATTGAATCAATGATCAAATGAACGTGAAAGAAACAATCAAAGCCAAACAAGTTTCACAATCGCTCCTTTTCCCCTTCAACATTATCACATCAATAGTTTGACAATTTTCTCATATTTTCATTTCAATAGTGATTTCGATCACTTTCCACCCTTATTACCTCGGCCACCCTTATCACCACAACCCACACCTTATTACTTTGTGTTGCGGCGCGCAACCCGATCCCACCAAACAATCACAATTCACAAACAACAACAACAATTCACAAAGAACAACAACAACAACAACAATTCTCAAGGAACAACAACAACAACAACAATAATTCACTAAGAATTTCCATAACCATCAATACCATTTCCATCATATTCAACCGCTCATATGCCATTTAAGTCACAACGATAATTTCCTATGACAAGCTATATATGTTATTACCACAGTTGTTTCGATTGCATCAATCACGATTTCTTTCCATCATTTCAAGGAAACACAAGTTCATTTCAACAATTCATACATTTGGGCCCAAGGCACCATAACTGTCACCAAGCAGTAATTCATGTACAAGGTGTTGCCGTAATCGTTCACATTATTTACGTCATTTCACAATACCTTCTTTCATTACTTACCACACAGGGTTTTTAGCCATTATACACATTCCTATATTTGGACACATTAACATTCTTTCATTCGTTAACACATACTTCCATGTCGGGATCCTCAAGCTTTTACAAACTTTTCACATAATAAGGTAGGCACATCAAATCACTTCTCACAATCACATATAACTTGGTGGTGTGGAAATCAACTAAGACAACCAATACACATATTTTCATACAAGGTACACATACCGTATGCTCGTCACAACAAAGGGATTCTACAAGAGTTAAAATTAGCCATACTTACCTCGTTTAAGTTTTCCTTAAGTTACTACAACGTTTCGGAAATTCTAGCAATCCCAATCTACTTTGAGACATAACAAAATTGAACACAAATTCGGAGGGTATTCATGGTTTCATCCCATTTGAGCATTTTATCAAATATTAATTGAGCATCTTGATTTCAAATCTCTTTTACAAGGTTTTCCTTCATTCCCCAACCAAATCTTTACTTATTTATATTAAATAATCTTCCCATAAAACTAAGTTGTATATGCATGTATACAGAATCATACCTCAATAACCCATCTTATACTCCAAACTCAAAATTAAAACCTAGGGTATAGAATCTTACCTCTTAGATGAAGAACTTGTGATTGGGTTCTTTGATTCTAGAAGATTGATGCACGATTTGGATGATTTAGATGTTGGGTTCCTCCTCCTCTATCTAAAAGCTCTCACCTCTCTCTAAAATCAGTAAGAAATGACCCTAAAATGAACCCTAAAGCATATATATTAAAACAGGGTCGGGTTATAAAAATAGGGAAATTAACCATCCGAAATCAAGTATGCGATCGCAAAATCCACCGCATAATGGGTATGCGGCCGCAGATTCGTCACAGAACTCGTTGCCCAGAACTGGGCTGTTCTACTTCATTCTACAACCATTCTACAATCGCATAATGGTTTTGCGGTTCGCAGAGCTAAATCTGCGATCGTAGATTTCACCGCAGAATTGCATTTTTCCAGCTTTGGTAATTTGATCATAACTTTCTGTAGGAATGTCCAAATAATGCACGGTTTGAAGCGTTGGAAACTAAACTCGAAGACATTTCATTTGATAGGTTATCCATCACCTAAAACCTTTTATATATTTAGATATGCTCGTTCAAAGTATGGACTAGTGCAAGATTATTGGGAATTTTAGCCTATTATGGACTTTTCCAATTTTTCTTAGACTTAGGCCTTTCCTTGGACCCCAAATTACTTACCATAAGACTTATACACATATTTACCAAATCCAATGGATGTACACCATGTTAATAGCTCATAAAAATATTATAATAAGCCTACGCGGTACCACGAAATCCTAAATTACTTAGCGAAATTTTCCGGGGCCTTACATCCCCCCCCCCCGGATCATTCGTCCTCGAATGAGGAGTAGAGTCCGACTTGAACGCTTAATATAATAAATCTTTTTTGTTACCTACCTCAAGACCTTAAATTTTGACTAACTTCTAAAATTTTCAGAAATTTCGGCAGAGTCTCCTTTGTAACTAGGCCTATCCACTTGCCAAAGAATCACCAAAATCGTCTTAACAACACATCCACAACTAGACAGAGCACCAAAATGTATACATCAACAGTACTAATCTCAATATTACAAGCAATACATTATCCTAAGGATACCAGAACATAGACTGCACAGTTTTAGATCAAAACACTTATATAGTAAATTTCAAGTCAAAACTAATTGATATTCAATCAAGCAAAAATATTCTCCTTCCACGACACTTTCAGCCTTCCAGATGACCTCCTCGACTTACTAGCTCTGTCATGACACATTCTCAGAAATAATATCAACTCCAAAACATACATAACAAGGATGACCGATAGACACCTCGCATGAGTTAACTATCCATTGACTTTACCTTTAATAATTTTCACTGTACAATTTACATTCCACCGGATATTGCAATTCATGGTAACAATAACAACCCACAATTCCATCACATGGCATCATACCATCAAGAATTTAATTTCACAGTAACCAAACAATCACGTGTTCATAATAGTCCTTACCAGCTATTAATGTAATCACAAAGGTGTTCATCAACAAGAATATAATTTCATTTCAATCAACAATCCATATGAAGTCAAGCCACGATGATTCTTGCCAGTAGCGCATCATATAGGATATTACCATGATCATATAGTTCAATCAAATCAATTCATACCCCTCTTTTATCACTACCTTCTTAGGCATAAACATATGGAAACACAAAGTACATAAGGAATAGTTACGGGGAACATCATACTCCTAGTGCAACCTAATGTGTAATACACTTATGTTACCTTTATTATCAACTCACATAACATCTTCAAGGGAAAATATGGAGAATAGCCTGCTCACCCTCCAAACTCTAAATCTCTAGGCGAACACTCACACTAAACCCTTGATGACCTTCAACAGTTACTCTAAGATGTGCTATCATAAACGGAACATAAAATTACCTATCAAATATATATGTGATCACACTGTGAAACTTCATCTTTGACTCGTCTGAACTTACAATACCTAATGGATCTAATACAATGAGGAACAACAGAGTTCAAGATCAGGCTGGAGTTATTCAGGAATCCATTAATGTGCTCAATAGAGTACTTCATGAGGTTATATGCTAAGAGACACATAAGGTTACTACTAACAATACTGCAATGGTTAATAACTGTGACTACGTCAATTATTACACAAATGATGCATAGGGGTAAGTAGTACATTGGCCATAGGAATCATTAAGGAGGAATATTCAAGTACATGACCTAGTCGTTTCCTAGAGTGAAGGGTAATTCCGTTTATCAAGAATAAAAATACTCTAGCACCTTAAATGCGATATAGGTTTCAAAATACATGAAGTCGAGTTACACTCCTAACATTACTTGACACACGGAATTTATGCCACAAGCCCATGGGGATGAAAAGAAGTTGAACGCTTCTGTGATTATTAGATGAAGTAGATAGTAGGGTAGCAAAACTAATGAGCACCATTTCAAACCAACGAGCATAAACCAAGTTGAAGACATTAGAAGTCTGCAGGAAAAGGAGAAATTTTCCCACTCTCAGGGCGCTTGTGGAGTACATAAAAGTGAGGTTAATTAAATCATATCATATAGTTGGATAACTAGTCGAGACATTGAGATGATATAGCATTGAAGATTACGGGTAAACAACACATGATGCAAGACAAATTATAGAAAGTGAGAGAGCCTTATGGAAGTAACCTTTACATTGTATCCACTAGGAAGGGTGGTAATATAAAGAAGATCAATGTATGCAGCCACGTGATGTATAGCTCTAGAATTCAAAATTCCAATTGTGTTTAGCAACTCAACATCATAATGAAGCATTACAACACACTTCTATACAACCAGTTATTACAATCCACATTGGGAGATGCTATAAGACTTGACTGAGAGAAAGGTTTTTGACATACGAATGTCTTACTAGGTGTATTTCTCCTTGGACAACCAAAAATCAAAAGGAGAGACTTAGACTGATAAGCAGATCGTTGGACTAGCACAAGTGTAGATAATCCATTATCGGAAAGAGATCATTCAATTTCAGCAATTGTGGCATGCTATCAACCCTTGATGAATCTTGAAGTTATATGAGAACCCAGTGAGATAGTACGGAATAATCATGGAGGGTTTGCAGATGTTCATAATGAGTTCTTCATGAATTTTTACTTGAGAACTACCCAGATGCTAATGAAATACAGAAGAATAAGAGAAACAGGCGTTGTGCTATAATAAATCCCAAAGGTGTGCTTGATCTTGACGGAGAGCCTAGTAAGGGTCCTTACGAGACAGAAAGTGTTACAATTACTCATAGAAAGATATGTTCTCTCATGGTTAGCGAACAAGTGTGGGGAAACTAGTACAATGGATTCACTAACTAAAGAACAAAATGAACACATGTTATGGAGGTGTAAAGAGAAAGTAAACATTTGATATGAGCTGGACATGCTTCTGCTATATTAGCTCCCAACTGCAATACACGACAATCACAATACTAGGAAAAGGTGAGCTTCCTACTACGGGATGTCCCAAGTGGACACAAAAGTTATGGAGGCACAATATCTTCCTATGACGGGGATATGAGGATCCCCAAATTTTCAGAGAGACTTTATGCACACGGTGACCATTTCGGTTGACATGTACTCACTTGATAGGTGTTAAGGTATGCTCTTATGTTACTAGGCAGTGAGAAGCTTTCATGATGATATTTCCAAGAGAGTAGATTGACTGTTCAAACCATGTAATCCATATACACGACTGAGTAAAACAGTGACTCGAGAAGGATCACAACGCTAGGATGCTTTGCATAGAACTTGGCACCACATAGGTAAATTGTACGACGGTGCATATATAGGCACAAGCGAGTAGATTTTATCCAATTAAATAAAAAGATTCTGTAAGAAATTCATCGGATATAATCCCTTGGTGAGAATTTAGGAAATGCAAGTGGAAAATATCAATACTAGAGTTATAACTCAATTCAAGGGCATAATTATAGAACTTAATTCCACAAGAATGTAAATAAGAGAATTCATAATGGATTAGATTCACGAATAGTGCGTCTCATTAAAAGAGTTGATACACTCAATGTTTTGTTATTCAACACCTTGTTAAGGCCACGTTTATGAGAACTCTTCAATATGGATGTACATACACAATGACTAGAAATTCTGATTTGACTCACTTAACGACATTAGGTTGATAGGGCAATATCTTAATCGATGCCCCTCGACTCCACATCTCTAACGTACGTAGGTAACATACTGATATACCACATAATCTGATGGTGCAGAGACATCAATAGGTACAAGGACACTCTCTCTTAGCGATATGTTTTATCAATCAATCCACATCTCAATACATTCTCCTAACAAGTCCTTGGGCAATCCACTCGGACTCAATGGTGGGATCAATCTCTCCTTACATGCTTCAAATTCGCGGATTATGGCATCAAGGTTACCAATCTTGAGAATAAGACATAGAGAGGAAATTATCTCCCTAACTTGAGCTCTATTGCACGATTGGAGTATCAAAGAAGGGTGAAATTCCTAAATGTCTGAATAGCCTCCAACTTATAGATGTGGTCGACAACACACCGATAAGAAGGACTCTACTATACATGGCTCCGAGACATCCTAGGATACTTTAAAACCTTAGGCTCTGATACCAAGTTTGTCATGCCCCAAAATCTGAGGAGCGCGACCGGCGCTCAACCGAGTATACCCGCCCGAGCAAGCCTGTTAGGTCTCATTCTACCCAAACTAACTCATGAATAAATAGGAGAGGGACTCCATTAATCAAATTCTATAAACATATCGTTAACGATTTCCATTTCATTTTCATTAGCAACTTCATTCGCCACTTTAAAGGTGTTACAAGTTGTATACATCATTGACAAACAACAATATTTCTATTTTAATTTCCAATATCTGACACTACTCACAACCTGTCTACGTAGCTCTAAATACAACTAAAGAATAATATGAAAATGTCGGCAACAAGGCTCCGGCTATACCTTACACAAATACCAAAATAGACTCCGGAATAAAAGCGGCATGAGCCACGCAGGGTCCTGAGAGGAAAGGGGCTCACCAATACTGCTGACGGAAAGTGGAGGAGGTGCAACTGTCGGTGGACTGGAGTACCTACTATAGAACCACCTACAATCATAACACGAATGTAGCGCCCCTGGCAAAAGGGACTTTAGTACATTTGAATTGTACTGGTATGTATGAACAAACTTTACCCCAAGTAAAATCAAATAACACACAAGTAACAGACATCAATAGAATCAACGATCAAATGCACGTGAAAGAAACAATCAAAGCCAAACAAGTTTCACAATCTCTCCTTTTCCCCTTCAACATTATCACATCAATGGTTTGACAATTTTCTCATATTTTCATTTCAATAGTGATTTCGATCACTTTCCGCCCTTCTTACCTCGGCCACCCTTATCACCACAACCCACACCTTATTACTTCCGCAACACGATCCCACAGAATAATCACAATTCACAATCAACAACAACAACAATTCACAAATAACAATAACAACAACAACAATTTTTAAGGAACAACAACAACAACAATAACAACAACAACAACAACAATTCACTAAGAAATTCCATAACCATCAATATCATTTCCATCCTATTCAACCGCTCATATGCCATTTAAGTTACAACGATAATTTCCCATGACAAGCCATATATGTTATTACCACAGTTGTTTTGATTGATCAATCACGATTTCTTTCCACCATTTCAAGGAAACACAAGTTCATTTCAATAATTCATACATTTGGGCCCAAGGCACCATAATTGTCAGCAAGTAGTAATTCATGTATAAGGTTTTGTCGTAATCGTTCACATTATTTACGTCATTTCACAATACCCTCTTTCATTACTTACCACATAGGGTTTTTAGCCATTATACATATTCCCACATTTGGACACACTAACATTCTTTCATTCATTAACACATACTTCTATGTCAGGATCCTCAACCCTTTACAAGCTTTGCACATAATAAGGTAGGCACATCAAATCACTTCTTACAGTCACATATAACTTGGTGGAGTAGAAATCAACTAAGATAGCCAATACACATATTTTCATACAAGGTACACATACCGTATGCTCGTCACAACAAATGGATTCTACAAGAGTTAAAGTTAGCCATACATACCTCGTTTAAGATTTCCTTAAGTTACTACAACGTTCCGAAAATTCTAGCAATCCTAATCTACTTTGAGACATAACAAAATTGAATACAAATTAGGAGGGTATTCATGGTTTCAGACCATTTGAGCATTTTATCAAATACTAATTGAGCATTTTATCAAATACTAATTGAGCATCTTCATTTTAAATCTCTTTTACAAGGTTTTCCTTTATTCCCAAACCAAATCTTTACTTATTTATGTTAAACAATCTTCCCATAAACCTAAGTTGTACATGCATATATACACCCAAGAATCATACCTCAATAACCCATCTTATACTCCAAACTCGAAATTAAAACCTAGGGTATAGAATCTTACTGTTTAGATGAAGAACTTGTGATTGGGTTCTTTGATTCTTGAAGATTGATGCAAGATTTGGATGATTTAGATGTTGGGTTCCTCCTTCTCTCTCTAAAATGCTCTCACCTCTCTCTAAAATCAGTAAGAAATGACCCTAAAATGAACCCTAAAGCATATATATTAAAATGGGGTCGGGTTATAAAAATAGGGAAATTAACCCTCCGAAATCAAGTATGCGATCGCAGAATCCACCGCATAATGGGTATGCGGGCTGCAGATTCGTCGCAGAACTCATTGCCCAGAACTGGGATGTTCTGCTTCATTCTGTGACCATTCTGCGATCGCATAATGGTTTTGCGGTTCGCAGAGCTAAATCTGCGATCATAGATTTCACCGCAGAATTGTATTTTTCCAGCCTTTGGTAATTTGATCATAACTTTATGTAGGAATGTCCAAATGATGAACGGTTTAAAGCGTTGGAAACTAGACTCAAATACCTTTCATTTGATTTGTTATCCATCACCTAAAACCTTATATATTTTTAGATATGGTCGTTCAAAATATGGACTAGTGCAAGATCATTGGGAATTTTAGCCTATTATGGACTTTTCCAATTTTTCTTAGACTTAGGCCTTTCCTTGGACCCCAAATTACTTACCATAAGACTTATACACATATTTACCAAATCCAATGGATGTACACCATGTTAATAGCTCATAAAAATATTATAATAAGCCTAAGCAACACCAAGAAATCCTAAATTACTTAGCGAAATTTTTCGGGGCCTTACATCCCATTCCGGTAAAGGTCCATGATCAGCCAACTTACTGTGCTCATGTAGAAGAAGAAGCAGATGGAAAACTATGGTTTCATGATATCAGAGAATACTTGGAAAAAGGAGAATACCCAGAGCTCTCAAATCCCACTCAGAAGCTCACACTTTGGAGGTTATCTAAAATTTCTTCCACAGCGGAGGAATCCTGTATTGGAGGACTCCGGATTTGGGATTGCTAAGGTGTGTCGATGCAAAGGAAGCATCGAGGCGACTAGAAGAAATCCATGCTGGGACCTGCGGTCCACATATAAACGGGTTTGTCTTAGCCAAGAAGATACTCCGGGTAGGCTACTTTTGGATGACTATGGAAACGGACAGCATCCAGTATGTTCGAAAGTGCCATCGGTGTCAGATACATGTAGACATCATAAAGGTGCCTCCAAGTGAGCTTAATACAACAAGCTTGCCATAGCCATTTGCCGCTTGGGGAATGGATATTATCGGACCTATCGAGCCTGCCGCATCAAACGGGCACAAGTTCATCCTAGTGGCAATTGATTATTTCATCAAATGGGTTGAAGCAACATCATAGAAAGCGGTGACTAAGAAAGTTGTGGCAGAGTTTGTCCGCGGCTGTATTGTTTGTTGATTCGGAATTCCGGAGTCAATCATTACTGATAATGGTTCCAATCTCAACAGTGACTTGATGTAAGCCTTGTGTGAAACCTTCAAGATCAAACACAAGAATTCTACAGCTTACAGACCTCAGATAAACGGAGTTGTAGAGTCCGCCAACAAGAACATCAAGAAAATACTAAGGAAAATGATAGGGAAGCATAAGCAATGGCATGAGAAGTTATCATTTGCTTTACTGGGGTACCGCACCGCAGTCCCCACACCAACCAGGGCAACCCTTTATATGCTAGTTTATGGCACATAGGCGGTCATTCCCCCCGAGGTAGAAAGCCCTTCCTTGAGGATCATACAGGAAGCAGAACTCGATGATGTAGAGTGGGTGAAGAGTCTTTACAAGCAGCTGGATCTTATAGATGGAAAAAAAAAGAATGTAGTTTGTCACGGTGAGCTCTATCAGAACAGAATGTCCAGAGCCTACAATTCACACCGGGGTAGCTGTTATTAAAGTAGATTTTCCCACATCAAGATGAAGCGAAAGGGAAATTCTCTCCCAACTGGCAGGGTCCATACATGGTTCACCGATTTCTAACAGGAGGAGCTCTCCTACTTGCAGAAATGGACAGAGAAATTTGGCCGAAGCCGATCAACTCAGATGTAGTGAAGTGATACTATGTGTAACTTTTATGCATTCCTCATATGATGTAATTTGAACTATGTCTGAGCTGATTTCTGTTTAAGAGGGGATACGTAGGCAGCCTTATGGGTTCGGTCACAATCCATAAAATTTTCATTTTTTCCCGCTATTGGAAACTAGGGCAAAATTTTGAGGAGGACCCTCAAAATTCCGAAGTTGATCTCAGCCATTTACCACAAGCAGCCGTCAGAAGCACCAGCCCAGCAAACTGGGGAAAATTTTTAAGGAGGACGCTCAAAATTCCGGAGCAAGAAAGGTTGCAATGTCTTGAACCACGTCGCAGTCGTCGGTTCATCTAAAGAAAACTATTCTCAATTATATACTTATGTTGTATTTTTACTAAATCATGCATGTTTTGTTTAGCAACGCTACCTCAATGATACACAGTATCACCAGATCAAAGCCAAGAAGGTCAAGCCAAGTCCACGAGGATATGAACTAACCTTCCCCCTTTACAAAACTCATAATTTTTCTTTTAGCAGGCACACGAGTCACAAAATCATCGGATCTACTTATACACTCACACTCCTCAGGAATACAACTCTCGGAACCATCACCTATCTACAATTGCTATCCGTACACGATATCCCCAGCAGCCACAATATCAGCTATCAGCTATCAACTAAGAGATATTATTACTATTCATCTTTTATTTCTCTGCATTGTATAAGGCTACCATTTTGCCTTCCGAGGTTAAGTTCTACCTCCATCTGGATTTCTCTGCATTGCATAAGGCTACCTTTCTGCCTTCTGAGGTTAAGCTCTACCTCCATCTGCATTTCTCTGCATTGCATAACGCTACCTTTCTGCCTTCCGAGGTTAAGCTCTACCTTCATCTGCATTTTTTGCATTGCATAAAGCTACTATTCTGCCTTCCGAGGTTAAGCTCTACCTCCATCTGCATTTCTCTGCATTGCATAAGGATACCTTTCTGCCTTTCGAGGTTAAGCTCTACCTGCATCTGCATTTTCTGCATTGAATAAGGCTACCTTTCTGCCTTCCGAGGTTAAGCTCTACCTCCATCTGCATTTCTTTGCATTGCATAAGGCTACCTTTTTGCTTTCCGAGGTTAAGCTTTACCTCCATCTGTATTTTCTGCATTGCATAAGGCTACCATTCTGCCTTTCAAGTTAAGATCTACCTCCATCTGCATTTTCTGCATTTTCATAAGTCTACCATTCTGCCTTTTGAGACTAAGCCCGGTCTCCACCTGAATGGATGAAATATCGCCACTTTATTTATGTCTCGTATGGCTGAAATATTGTCACCTTTATTTATGTCTTGCACCGGCTGAAAGATCGCCACCTTCATCTACATCCTGTATGGCTGAAATATCGCCAATTTATCTACATCTTTCATGGCTGAAGATCGCCACCTTTATTTATTTCTTGCATCGGCTGAAAGATCGCTACCTTTATTTATGTCTTGCATCGACTAAAATATCGCCACCTTTATTTATGCTTTCATGGGCTGAAAGATCGGCACCTATCGCATTCCATGGGCTGAAAGATTGCCAAATTGTCTGAAGGTGTCATTGTTCGGAGGCACCATTTTCATAGCCCGAGAACGCCATGACATGGCCTGAGGACCCCATTTTATCTTTTGCATATCATTATTTAAAGGCATCATATTTTGGAGGCATCATTCTCATAGCCCGAGAGCATCATTTCATAGCCTGTAAATACTTTATTGTGCGCTTCATGGCCCAGGAAGTCATGGTCTGAGGACGTCAACCTAACCGTCCAAAGACAACATTCATGGTCCAATGGGAACTTGCATCACGTTTAAATTTATGCAAAATATATGTTTGTATTGCTCATTTGTAGTTAAACCGGCTGGCAACGGCCGTCTCAGCAGGAGCGATCCCGCTCCAGTTCCTGCAGCCCTAACTAGACTTTGACCTTCTTTCTCAACCCGGATATCTCGTCCGTTCTTGTAAAATCCCCATTGGTATATTTTGTCGATGGATCCTGAACTATATTTGGCCTGATTCCTGTAAGACCAGGGATATGTAGGCAGCTCAGGAACCAGAGCACGGTCAAATTCTTCAAACCGTTTCATTCGGTCAAATTGGCCATCATATTTTTACCTGATATCTCTTTCATCCTTCACGGGTAAAGAGGGGCAGCTGTTGATACCCAATTTTTCCCTATGCATTTTTCATACATACAAAATACTTTCAAAATAAGATATATGCATATATAATCATGCCCAAGTGTTTAAATATTTTCTTCAATTTTTTAAAGATTTTTAAAATTAATTTAGTATCCATTTTTAGCTGTACAAAATCAATAATTATTCCCAAAATCATCAATTTTGGTGAATAATTTATTTTATTCCCATATTTATACAAAAATATAGTTAAGGTAATTTTCATATATTTTTACAAATTTATTTGGTATTTTAAAAGCTAAATTGCATATAATTATAATTTTAGCCTACTTTAACATTTAATAGCATTTTACAATTATAAAATTGGTTTCAATATTTTTAAATAAATGTTTATATATTATTAACTGATGCTGTACTTTAATTTGCTTTCAAAATCATGTTTACTATTTTTGTAAAATAAAAGGGAAAAACCTGGCTATTTAAAAACTAGCCTCATTTTCCATTTCAATTGTAGCCAAATTGATCCCCTAATTGACCCACTCTCAGTATCAAACCAAACCAGCCTAAACCCTAAAATAACCCGACCCCTAACCCGTCAACACAACCTGCCCGGTCAATCTTTTAATCCAGGCCGTTGATCATTCTGATCAACGGCCACGATTGGCGCTTACCTTTTTAATTCCACCAAACCCCATAACCCTACTCATTTTCACTTAGAGACGCCGCCCTGAAACCCCTTCATCTCTCAAACTTCTCAAATGTTCTTGAAACCCTAATCGTGTTCTACCACTTTCAACCGCCATCTCACCGGAATCCATGGCTTCTCAGGCCATGGATGGCCTATACTCACCCCCTCCACCCTTAAACGATTGGTGCTTGAAGTTTCGAGGTCTGACCTATATGGTGTCCATTCAGATCGTCTCCAATTCAAGGTTCCATGGCCTCTTCGACTTTACTCCGGCGTATCCAAAGCGTTTCGAGTATAGTTCTGACTCTTCCGACTCAAGATCAGAACTTTTTCCAAGCCTTTCTCATTCTAGGGTTCCTCTGAAACCCTAGCTATTCGTGGTTTCTCTGATTGTCTTCTTAAATCTAGTCTATATCTCTGCTCTACTGGAATTTTAAAAAGCTTTCTCCAATTTTTTCAAAAATTACTTCCCTTCGATTTAGGGTTTCCGAAAGTTTCAAGATATTTCTCTGACTCTTCTTCTTCTTTTCTTTGTGGGTATCTGTCGATGCTATGTTCTTATGCTTTCTTTTTCTACCATGCATAATCTTCTACTATGTTCTTATATTTGCATGTTCTTCTACTGTGCTCCATTCTTTCTTCTACTATATCATGCTCTCACATGTTTATCTTGCTATGTTTCCTTATGTGTTCTTTTGCTAGGCTTTTCCTACATCTCTATATTCCTACTAAGTTTTTAAATTCTTTGTTTACCTTTCATTGGACCTTTGTTTGAGTTTTTTTTTAAAACATGTTTCCTCTACTATTTTCCTAAGTGTTATACTGCCTTTTTTCTCTTCTGAACTTGTTTAAGTTCCAAGCTTTTCTTAAAACGTGTTCTTTCTACTCTCACTATGCTTTAAATCAGTTTCTTCACTCTATTTGCTTCGAATTTGCTATTGTATTTGTTTGTTTTCTCATGAGTCTCTGAAATAGATCTTTGAGCCTGTTTCAATTACTTGGCTCCTCGTCTCTGTATCTGATTCGACTAAGAAAATCTAGAATTTGGGGGTTTTGATGAGGTTGATTTTGCGTTTGAACTAGGGTTCTACTTTGGAACCCTTGACTCTCTCAGACTCATTTTGAGTCTATAAACTGGACTTGAACTATTTTGTTCATGAATATGAACTTTTCTATGCTAGACTCCCTACTAATTGGCATGATAGCTCTTCGTGTTCAACATGTCTGTATGCTTTATATATGAGGAATTTTTCTTTCAAAGGGGTTTGCCAACTTGTGATTGATTCAGAATTCCTTTTAAAAAGGGTTCGATTGATTGTTACTGATTTTCTTTAAGTAAAAAACCCTTATTCACTTTTTCTGTCCGGATTCATTCATACCAAAACTCAGAATTTGTGATTTACTGGCTGTTGATTGATTTCCTTTCCTTATTTCCACAAACTGCATGTTATTAGACTTTTCCCTTAAATAAGCCCCTATGTATTTACCCTTTTTGTGCTGCTTTGGAAAAATGTTTTATCAACCTCATTCCTTAATTGTTTTACCCGTTTGAAATCAGAATCCCTTAATTGAAGGGGAACTTATGTAATTGATTTCAAAACTATTTTGTTACCCATTTCTACTTGCCTTTCGGCACTATAAAGGGCACGACCCTTCTCCACTTTCAACAAACATATTACACACTGAACACCTTCAATTCCAATACTCTTACACTTCACACTCTCAATTCTACACTCTACTCTCTTCTGAGATCTTCTAACTATTTGCTTGCAATTTGGCTTTACAAGACTACAACTTTTCTTTTCTTGTTTCCCTAAAACTGGTATGTTCTAATTTAGTTTTCTGTCTCATCCCTATGTGTTTGCTTTACATATTCTACAATTTTGTTTACTTTGTTGTCTATGTTCAGTATTAAATATGATGTTCTCTTTGTATCTGTTGTTGTTGTGAATCCCCATACCTCATGCCCTTCTATGTGTTTGAGTTAAAGTTCAAAGCATGGAAACATCCAAATTGTTGCTCATGTCTAGACTTGATCCTTTAATGGATCCCAACTCCCAAACAGTGTGGCTAATAGGCTGGTTAGGGTGTGCCAGCACTTCCAATTGCTGGGTATGACTACCAGCATGTCTTGGCTTTCCCCCCAAAATCCCATCTATGCACTTGCACTCTCTCCTAGATTCTAAGTTCTGCCCCCCTCCTTTGAGCCTTGCTTTGGGACCTTGATCTCGCTCTGAACTTGGACATTTGATGGATGGCCCTTCCACACTGCATTTAACTCAACTCTGCAATATATTTGGGGTGTAAGCACTGCCCAGAGTCCATTTGAGACTCTTAGGGAACTCTGACACATCCCAAATAAGAGAAAGGATTTGGAATTTGATCTTTGGAATTTGATCTTTGGAGTTGGTTTACTTCATGCTTCAGACAGAAGTCTGATTCAGGCTCTCCTTGGTTGGGATTTTTTAGCTTTCTGATATAATTTTATTCTGGGTTGTAATAATTTGTAATAACTTATGTGGTTTTAGTCAAAAGGGGAGGGTCACTCGTGTATGCATAAGGGTAGATATCATGTTCATAGGTATTTACTTCTGCAAGCATGTCTTGTTCTCACTTCTGCATTTTTCATATAGAAATCATGTTTACAAGTTCTACACTTCTGCATTTTTCATATAGAAACCATGCCTACAGGTTATGTATTTCATGTAGACATCATGTTTATAGGTTCTGCATTTCATACGTAGATATCATGTCTATAGGTTCTGCATTTCTGCCTATCACGTAGAGAACATGTCTATAGAGTTTCCTAAATTCTGCATATGCATCTATCACTAGGCAAACGTACTTATAGGTTTAAATAACAAACATCATTCTAGATACCATGCCTATAGGACTTTCTGTGCTTTTATTTTGACTATAAGCATTTTAAAATCAATAACACTTAGAAAGTATACCTATAGGAGTAATCGACTAATCTGAACTGACCACTCGCTTACGAGTTTAAAATCAATAACAACATTGCTTAAATGTCTGCAGAACTTATATTCCTACAGTTAATAAGTCTTCTTCTGGAATCAGTATATCTCTCTCCCGTATTTTTAGATATCATGCCTATAGGTCTCACTTAGGCAAGCTATAGGGTGAATTAGCTAATGAATCGGGCTTCGTTAATTCCAACCAGCAGGCAGGTCTGATTCCGGTTTCTTATCTGAAATGTCTAATAAACCAATATTCATCCTCCATTTAACTTTAATTCAGACCATAACCAGTATATGCAAGACTTGCTAAACAATCTGCCTTTAAGTGAGGAGGCCTGTTTTAGCCTTTTAATTGTTATGTGTTTTCCCATATCTGCTTTACGTGTTTTGCTTTACGCCTTAGAATTTTATCCTTTTGAAATCATAAAAAGCCCAAATCTCCCTTCCCTTTAGGACTAGTAGTCCCAAATGCCTCTGGGACTAATAAGATTGGGGCGGGTACTAGCATGCAATAAATAGCGAAACCATTCCGCGTTTAATACCTCAATGGGGTGGGAAAGGGTAGATATGGATATGATGACCGGTGCGCTAATACCACGTGTAACCCCTTTTGTGAGGAGTGATTACGAGGTATTGCATTTATGTGATCCATATTATTTGTAAACCTAGGAAAGCCCCCCCCCCCCCCTTCCCTTCCCTTTATTTGTTTATTTTTAGAATTTTCAAACTATTTCCTCAAATTTTCAACTTTCTTTGTTTCTTCAAAACTTTAATTTATTTGCTGCCATAATGTGAAAATCTCTCATATTTGACACCTTTATTGGCTTATTTGTTACTTAAAGGCACAATTGTAGCATGGCCGGAAATCACACTAGTGGATCTTGAGGAGTGCCTAACACCTTCCCCTCGAGATAATTTCTAGCCCTTACCCCAATCTCTGATTTCTAAATTCAAACTCTCTTAGTGTCCTAATGCACTTTAATCATTATGTGGCGAATCTTCAATAAAAACCCAATACCAAAAGGGAACGATTTGTCCTCCCAAATGTCATAAACCCAATTTCGTGAGAAAAAGGGGGCGCGACATGCCATGAAGGTACAGTTGGAGAGGATGGAGTTTTAAGGATACCGAGGTCGTGGTTCTTGAAAATTTCATTTGGTTTGGTGTTAAATTCGTAGTTCTAGGTGCTATTTTGGCATTTTTATTGCGCGAGAAAGTTCCTATGATGTTTTAAGATTTATGTACATGTTTTGTTTAGAGCCACGAGGGCTCGGGTGAGTTTCGAATAGGTTACGGAGTGAAAATATGACTTAGAACATTGCTGGTGTTTTAGTTGCTGGTGTAGGCCTCCGATCTCTCAATTGCGAGATCAGAAATTGCATATACGACCACTACAGGTTCTGTATTGTCGAGCTATTTCTCGCATTTGCGAGGAGTAGTTGGGCCATAGAGTCTTCGCAATTGCGAAGCATTCTTCACATTTGCGAAATAAACCTGAGAAGGGAAGTGATCGCAAATGCGATCTTGGAGTCGCAATTGCCGAGGTCCATGTTCGCATTTGCGAAAGCAGCAGGGGTGTGAAGGACTTCAAATTTGTGATGGTCCCTTTGCATTTGCGGGCTTTTCACAAATGCGACATCTGTAACTATGTAAAAGTGACTTAGATGGGATTTTTCTCCCATTCTTCAAATTTTTAAAACCTAAAACACAAGAGGCGATTTTTCACAGATCATTTCTTCCCTAAAATATTGGTAAGTGATTCTAAACTAGTTTCTTTCAATCTTTCACTTTATTTTACAAGATCTTAACTTAAATCTAAGGTTTTTATGGTAGAATTGGAAATTTTTTGGTAGAAACTAGGGATTTTGAAATTTGGAGATTTAGACATCAAATTGAGGTCGGATTCCAAAACCAATCATATATTCAAGATCGAAAGTGAATAGGTAATCGGGTTTCGGTCCGAATTTCAGGTTTGGACCAAGCGGGCCCGGGTGTTGACTTTTTCAATAATTACTTAAATTGAATTTTTATTATCGTGAGTGATTCCTGAGGATTATTTTGAATCGTTTGGTTGGTAATTTGCTAGATATTATTGGTTTGGAGGCTAGTTTGAAAGGCAATGCCATGGTTTAGCTTTGAGTGGTACTTGTAGTGACGTAAGTGTTGTGTCTAACCTTGACTTGACGGAATTAGGAATCTGCGGACTAAGTGCTATGAGATTTTCATGTGAGTGACATATATGCGAGGTGACGAGTGTTTATACGCTGCCAAATTATCTATTTTCCCTGAATTACTTGTTTCCTTTAACTGTTTCATTCCCTGTATTTATTGTTATATGCTCTAAATGCTTTTCACGCTTCACTTTATTGAATTCATTTGTATTCAAACAACAAAAAATCAAGAAATTCGTTGTATAATGTTCTATTCAATTCGACAAAATACACTTGAATTTGGCTATATTCCTTCTTAGCTGTATTTTATAATATATTCAATTCTACTATATTCAAACAACAAAAATAGTGACATTCGGTTGTATTCAAGTCACTGTATTCAACCGTAGATGCTTTTACACTTGATTCAATTTACTATGTTTAATTTGTTTGTATTCAAACAACAAAAATTCAAAAAATCCAAGGATCTGCCACAAAAAATAACCTTCAGAATACATAAATACAGGAAAAAATATATTTAAAAAAATTGTATTTGCATTAAAAATATAATATATTTGTATCATTGTATATGACTCAATAGCAAAGAAGAGAAGAAAGTTCGCGGAAATGACATCTTCCAGCCAAGAAAAATACTATATACATTGTATTAAAACTAAAAAATAAAGACGAACAAAAATTTGGCCAAATCTGAGAATACATTATCACATTGTATCAGCCAAAATCCAGTCAGATGAACAAAAATCTGGTCATAATATGTATTTCATTGTATTTAATTCGGCCACAAAAAAATAAAATATACTCAAATCTGAAAAAAAATACACTTGGATATGAGATATCTGGTCGGTTGGCCATAGATTACAGCTAGAGATGACAGCAACGGTGGAGCTAAAAACGAGGCCGATATGGATTGAGAAATTTGAGGTACTAAATTAAGAAATTTTCATAGCGGGAGAGTGAGGAGAGAGTACAAAGCAGAAAAAATAAATAAAAAGGAGGTCGGACGGCAATGTTCCGATAGGTTAGGCCGGCGGTGGTTTTCCGGCGAGATTGTAATACCAGAGAGATAGAGAGTTTAAGGAAGATGGAGAGGCGGCTAGGCTACAGTACCAAGATAAAAGGAGGAAGAGAGGAAAAATTTATTTTAGGGTTAGAATCTCTTAGAGAGGGTATTTACTATAAAACCAAATATGTAGCTAAGTATTATAATAGTTTAAAGTATATTTATTTTGAATAAATATGGTGCATTATTTGGTTATAGCATATAAAATTTCTTAGTAAAAACTGAAAGTCAATCCATCAAGTTTTGTGAAAGGGAGCCAGCAGCGTCTCAAAACGTAATATCAGTCCATAAACTAGCAATTGTGAATTTATTTGGTTTATAAATGAAAGTTAGGTTCTTTAGTTGGTTCTTTCTCCTTATTTTCTGCTGGGGTGCTCTCTAATATCTTGCTTTTATTTCACTCTTTTTCTGTTCTTAAAAGCCAAAAGGATGAGATTTTTCTTGACTTGCCCATATCTCTAAAATTGAGTTATGGTTACGAACAGAGTACTTAACAGCTGTGATAGTTGCAGCTTCCACAATAACTTAAAGGCTACAAGGTGGAAATTAATTTAATTTTTTTTAGAACTTCTTTATTCTAATCATTAGATAGTTATTACTTTGTTCGGTCACACATGTTAGATCGTTTTGATAAACTGAATTTATTTTTGATATATTTGGCATTTTAGGTTAAAAAGTCACATGATCTATCCATATTGTTTCAATTAGGTTAGTAATTCCTGCGTGTCACTGTAAGAGCATGTTTGGAAAGTCACGTAGGAATTAGATTTGAGTGTAATTGGGCATAATTACACAACCAAGAAGTTGTGAGTTCGAGTGTCCCCAAGAGCAAGGTGGGAAGTTCTTGGAGGGAAGGATGCCAGGGGACTATTTGGAAACAGCCTCTCTACCCCATGGTAGGGGTAAGGTCTGCGTACACACTACCCTCCCCATACCCCACTAAGTGGGATTATACTGGGTTGTTGTTGTTGTTGTTGTTGTTGGGTATAATTACACAGTTTCGCATATCTGTTTGACCAAGTAATTACTTTGTCCGCATGGAATTGGATATAATTAGAGAGGTGTAATTACACTCTTTAATTCTCAAGGGGAGATGAGAATTGGTGGTAATTTCACTCTGTAATTACAAGGTTATTTTTTATTTTCTTTCCTTTTTATTTTTATTTTAATTTATTTTCCTTATAACTTTTTATTTCTATTATTTTTATTTTTTAATTTCTTTTAAAATTTCAAAATATATTTTTCTTTGTATATTATTTATCTTTTATGTCTCTTCCTTTATTTCTTGTTATTTCATGTAATTGCTTAGATTTTATTTTATTATTCTATTTTTTGAAACTACACCTCCTAATATTATAACAAATGAGTCATTTACAAGCTTGTCATATAATGAGTGATGCAATTAAAGTGGAATTACATTGTTGAATTGTGACAACCCAAAGGATCATCACCTGTTTTATCTTTCATTTAGTTCTTTCGAGGCCTTGAAAACCTCATTTTTACTTGCCTCGATTTGCGTGCATAGTCCGGGCGCGTAGCCGGAAGGCTTAAATGTGAATTCTGTATAAAAATTGATAAATTTTGATATTAATAGGATTAAAGTTGACTTTGGTCAATATTTTAGTTAAACGGACCCGGACCCGTGATTGGACGGTCCCGGAGGGTTCGTAGAAAAATATAGGACTCGGGCGCATGCCCGGAATAAAAATCCGAGGTCCCGAGCCCGAGAAATGAATTTTTAAAAAAATTTGTTTTTCTGAAATTTATTTGGAAATTTGAAATGAAAATAGATTAGAAAGCATTGGTATCGGGCCCATTTTTTGGTTCCGGCACCCGGTACAGGTCTTATATGTGGTTTAAGCGCTTCCTGTGAAATTTGGTTGAAATCGGATGTCATTTGACGTGTTTCGAACCTAAAACTCTAAGTTTGAAAGTTTATGAAGTTTGATGAAAAAAGTGATGATTTTGAGGTTTGATTCCTCGTTTATGATGTTAATTTGGCGATTTAATCGCATGGATAAGTTCGTAGGATGTTGCTGAGTTAGTGTGTGTTTGATTAGGAGCCCCGAGGGCTTGGGAGTGATTCGGAGGTGGTTCCGGGTGTTTTGAACTTAGGAAATGCAGCAGAATTGCTACTGTCAGTTGTCCAGTTTTTCCTTCTATGCGATCGCATAGGATAGGCCACGATCGCATAGAGCGAATTGCTAAGGCTCGGGAATCCTTCCATGCGATCGCATTATAGCCACCGCGATCACATTTTACAAAGCTCAGCCCATTTCTTTTATTCTATGCGTTTGAAATATTTCTTCTGCGATCTCAGAGCTCATCCAACTTGACCCTATGCGATCGCATCCCCTCTTCTGCGATCGCATAGGACATTTTTGCCCAGTTATTTTAAAAGCCTAAAAACATAATAGTGACGAGATTATTCAAAATTTCACACGAGCTCTTCTTCTCCACAGCCCCGAGGTGACTTGTAGAGTGATTCTTCACCAAATAATCTTAGGTAAGTATTATCTAACTCGTTTTCTTCATTTTCTATCATCATCCATTGAAATCCTAGGCCTAAAATATGTAATCTAGGGTTGAAATTGGGGGAAATGGGTAGAGTTAGGGCTTTTTTATTTTCTTCGATTTAGACCTTATTTTGGGGTCGAATTTGAAAACAAATTGTATATTCGGGCTCGTGGGCTCGTGGGCTCGTGGGTGGTATGGAATTTGTCCGAACCTCGTATTTTGACCAAGCGAACCCGGGGTCGATTTGGAATTTTTGGAAGAAAGGTTGGGAATCTATATTTAGGTATTGGGTTTGATTTGTTTAGCTATTATTGATACTATAAAGTTGTTATTTCATAAATTTGATTGAGTTGGAGCCGAATTCAAAAGGGAAAGCGGTAGTTGTGGATTGATTTAGCCGTGAAAGTTGAGGTAAGTGTCTGATCTAACTTTGGCTTGAGGGAATAGGAGTAGAGTCTTATTTACTAATTGGTATTTCTCGAGTACGGCGTATAGGCATGGTGACGAGTATCTATGCACGGGTGTCTAGCATGACCGTGTGTCCTTATATTGAGGTTATCCTGAATTGTGATTCTTCCATGCTTATTTGATGATTTCTATATACTGTAAAGAGCATGAGACACAAATTATGAGTACTAAACTCCGTGGAGCAATGGCTCAAGTTGTGTTACGGATTGAGAAGATATATGATATAAAATGACTCTTTGGAGCGATGGCTCGAATGTTAAAGTGAATTATAAGTGAGAAGTGTAAGAAAGAGAAAGAGTTGATGATTACTCCCTTGCTGGGACGTGTTATTGGTTTTGTTGATTTTTCTTCCTTGTTGGAATTTAGTTGTGTTGTTATATTACCTTGCCGGGATTGCTGTCACTAGTTGTTACCCCCTCTTACCCCTTACTTGTGATTGTTGATTGGGTGAGGATTTGTTATTTATATATGGATCGGGTTGCACGCCGTAACAGTGATAATTGTGGATCGGGTTGCACGCCGCAACAATACTATATATTTATGGATCGGGATGCACGCCACAATAGTGATAATTGAGTATCGGGTTGCACGCAGCAACAATATTGCTATGTGATCAGATCGGGTTGCGCGCCGCAACAAATTATAGCTTAAGCGTGTTTATTACGGATTTAAGTTTCTTTTCGTTGTTCTATCCTTAAGTTTAGACTTCTTGTTTTAACTATTTCCTCCCCACATCATGTTTCCCCCTCCTTTTATAAACTGCTTATTTCCTGTTTATTTTCCGCAATATTTTTCATAACTGCACAGGTTTATCTGGTATTCTGGTCTAGTCTCGTCACTACTTTGCCGAGGTTAGGCTACGCACTTACTAGCACACGGGGGCGGTTGTGCTGATGGTACACTCTATACATCTTTTTACACAGTTCACAGCGCCGGAGCAGTAGCTGTTGGGAAGCAGTAGAGGATTCAGGAGTTGACTTCAGTCTAGAGACCCTGAGGTAGCCTTGCTGACGTCCGTAGGCCCGGAGTCTCTCTATCTCTATTTTAGTTTGTTATCATTGTACCGAAACAAATAGTTTTATGCTTCATTCGAACCTTGTATTTAGTATTCTCTAGTCGTTCGTGTGTAATGTGACACCAGTCTTGGGTAGAGGATTTTGTTAATTTTTCGCAATTCTTTCTGTTAATTATATTTGAGACTTCCGCTTTATTATTAAATGATTCGTTATTTCTAATATTGTCGATGTTCGTTAAAAGAGGTAATTGATAATTGGCTCGCCTAACACCTATTAGTAGGCGCCATCACGACTCCTGAGGATGGGAAATCCAGGTCGTGTCAAGTTGGTATCAGAGCACTAGGTTACATAGGTCTCACGACTCACGAACAAACTTAGTAGAGTTTGAGGGATCGGTACAGAGACGTCTGTATTTATCACTAGAGGCTACAGAGTTATGAAAATTTCACTTTTGTTCTTTCTTGTCGTGCGATTCTATTTATCAAATACTGATTGTCTTTCTACTTTTTTCTTTTGCAGATGGCGAGAACACGTGCTTCCTCTTCTATCGTGCAGCAGCTCCTACGAGGGGCAGAGGGCGAGGGCGAGGCCGAGGTCGTGCCAGAGCCGGGGTAGGGGCAGAGCTCAGCCCCTGGCAGCAGTCCCAGAGGTGGAGCCTTATGTTGATTATAACGAGGAGGTTCCAGCCCAGCAGCTCCGGTGAGACTCGCTCAAGTCCTAGAGGGGTTCATAGCCACCCCAGTTTTTCAGGACGCTTTGGTCAGATTGGTAGGCTTTGTGGAGAGCGTCACTAGAGCGGGTTTTCTTCCAGTAGCACCAGCCACTTCTCAGGCTGGAAGAGGAGTTCAGACCCCCGCTACACGTATTCTGGAGCAGATAGCTCCCCAGGCTCAGGTTCCAGTGGTTCAGCCAGCTGTGGCAGTTCAGTCGGGTATTGTGACCCAGGCCGGCGATGGAGCGGCTATGTCTGCAGATGCTTTGTGGAGGCTTGATAGGTTCTCTAAGCTCTTCACCACCACATTCAGCAGTACTTCTTCAGAGGATCCATAGGATTTCTTATTTAGCTGCCATGGGATCCTTCGAACTATGGGTATTATGGAGACCAATGGGGTCATCTTCGCCACCTTTTGACTAGCAGGATCCGCCAAGACTTGTGGAGGGACTATTGTTTATCCAGACCAGCAGGGTCGCTATCATTGACTTGGGGCTAGTTTGCAGAGTTGTTTCTGGAGAAGTTTCTCCCAGTTACTCAGCGAGAGGCTCTTCGCAGGCAGTTCGAGCGACTCCAGTAGGGCTCTATGACAGTCACTTAGTATGAGACCCAGTTCATTAATCTAGCACGCCATGCTATTGTTATACTCCCCACCAGAGAGAGAGGGTGCATAGGTTTATTGATGGATTGATTCAGTGGATCCGTCTCCAGATGGCTGTGGGAGCTGGGAGTGAGATTTCTTTTCAGGAGGCAGCCAATGCGGCCCGTAAAGTTGAGATGGCTCTTGTACGGGGAGGTGGTCATGGGTCAGATAAGAGGCCCCGTCATACAGGTAGGTTCAGTGGTACCTCGTTTGGAGGTAGATATTCTTATGGTAAAGGCCATCCTCCGAGGCCCTTCCAGTCAACTCTCCAGGTCTCTCATGGTACTTCAGAAGGTCGTGGTTCTCAGCCGCATTATTCCGACCAGTAGCTTCACAGTTCCCTATCAGCACCCATCAGTGCTCCACCATTTCAGAGTTTTCAAGGTGGACATTCAGGTCGACAGGCTCAGTCACAGTCTTCTCAACTGCAACATTCAGGCGGGTGCTATGAGTGTGGTGAGTATGGTCACATCAGGAGGGCTTGCCCAAGGTTGAGAGGTGCTCAGTCACAGCAGCAAGGTCCTCGTCCTATGATACAGGCATCAAGTGATCCACAGGTCGCTCAGCCAGCTAGAGGCGGGGGCAGAGGCCATAGAGGTGGAGGTAGAGATCATAGAGGTAGAGCTCGGACCGCTAGAGGTAGAGGCCATCCAGTAGCCGATCGTCCCAGAGATATGGTTCAGGGGGTGGGGCCCAACCCCGGTGTTATGCTCTTCCAGCCAGACCAGAGGCTGAGTCTTCAGATGCAATCATTACAGGTACTATTTTGGTCTGTGAAAGGGATGTTTTCATGCTATTTGACCCTGTGTCTACGTATTCGTATGTGTCGTCCTATTTTACACCCTACCTGGTTATGCCTAGTGATGCTTTGGGTATTCATGTTTATATATCTACACCGGTGGGTGATTCTATAGTGGTCGACCAAGTTCATTGTTCCTGTGTGGTAGTATTTGAGGGTCTTGAGACCCGTGTTGATTTATTGCTCTTAGACATGGTGGATTTTAACGTTATATTAGGGATGGATTGGTTGTCCACGTATCATGCTATCTTGGATTGTCACGCCAAGACCGTGACCTTGGCTTTGCCAGATTTTCCCAGTTTGGAGTGGAGAGGGACCCCAGGGCATACCACCCACTGAGTTATTTCCTATGTGAAGGCTCGATGCATGATCGAGAAGGGGTGTTTATCCTATTTGGCATATGTTCGTGATTCCATCGCAGAGGTCCCTTCTATTTATTTTGTTCCTATTGTTCGGGAGTTCCACGAGGTTTTCCCTTCAGACCTTCCGGGTGTGCCGCCCGAAAAGGATATTGATTTCTATATTGATCTGGCTTCGGGCACTCAGCCCATTTCTATCCCGCCGTATCGCATGGCCCCGCTAGAGTTGAAGGAGTAAGAGGACCAGTTGTAGGATTTGCTAGAGAAGGGTTTTATCAGACCTTGTGTTTCTCCTTAGGGTGCGCCGTTGTTATTTGTTAAGAAAAAGGATGGTTTGATGAGGATGTGAATTGATTACCGGCAATTGAACAAAGTGACGATAAAGAACAAGTATCCACTACCAAGGATTGACGATTTGTTCGACCAGCTTCAGGGCGCAAAGGTGTTTTCAAAGATAGATTTGAGATCTGGCTATCATCAGCTGAAGATTAGGGCATCTGATGGCCCTAAGAGAGCATTCCACGCTCGGTATGGGCATTATGAGTTTTTGGTCATGTCATTTGGGTTGACCAGTGCCCCAGTAGCATTTATGGAGTTGATAAACCGAGTGTTCAGGCCTTATTTGGACTTGTTCGTGATAGTCTTTATTGATGATATTCTGGTGTGCTCCCGGAGCCAAAAGGAGCACAAGCAGCACCTTAGAGTGGTTCTTCAAACTCTGAAGGATAGTCAGTTATATGCTAAGTTCTCGAAGTGTGAGTTCTGGTTGAGTTCGGTTGCATTTTTGGGTCACGTCGTATCAGCAGAGGGTATTTAGGTGGACCCGAAGAAGATTGAGGCAGTCAAGAACTGCCCTTGACCAGCATCAGCTACCGAGATTTGGAGTTTCTTGGGATTAGCAGTTTATTACCGTCGTTTCGTAGAGGGATTTTCATCTGTTATAGCCCCGATGACCAGATTGACCCAGAAGGGTGGCCAATTCAGATGGTCAGATGAGTGTGAGGCGAGATTTCAGAAGCTCAAGATAACTCTAACTACGGCACCAATATTGGTTTTGCCCACAGGTTCAGGGCTTTATACGGTCTATTGTGATGCTTCCCGAATTGGACTTGGTGCAGTATTGATGTAGGATAGCAGATTCATTGCCTATGCTTCGAGGCAGTTGAAGATCCACGAGAAGAATTATCCGGTTCATGATTTAGAGTTGGCAGCCATTGTTCATGCTTTGAAGATTTGGAGGCATTACCTGTATGGTGTGACGTGTGAGGTGTACAGTGATCATAAGAGTCTTCAATACTTTTTCAAGCAAAAAGAGTTAAATTTGAGGAAAAGGAGGTGGTTGGAGTTATTGAAATATTATGATGTTATTATTTTGTATCACCCGGGGAGAGCCAATGTGGTGGCCGATGCATTGAGTAGGAAGTCCGCCAGCATGGGTATTCTTGCTTCTATTCCGGTCAGCCAGAGATCGCTTGCTTTGGATATTCAGGCCTTGGCCAATCGATTTGTGAGGTTGGATATCTTTGAGTCTAGCAGAGTGTTAGCTTGCACAGTCGCACGTTCCTCATTATTGGAGCGTATCCGTGATCGGCAGTTTGATGATAATGTGTCCTGAGAGACACGGTGTAGCGTGGAGATGCCACAAAGGTGAGCTTAGATAGCAATGGTGTTTTGAGATTGCAGGGGCAAGTTTGTGTGCCCAATGTCGATGGGATTTGAGAGTTGATCCTAGCGGAGGTCCATAGTTCTTGGTATTCTATTCACCCGGGCGCCACGAAGATGTATCAGGACTTGTTGTAATATTATTGGCGGCATAGGATGAAGAAGGATATTGTTGCATATGTGGCTCGATGTTTGAACTGTCAGCAGGTTAAGTATGAGCATCAGAGGCCTGGTGGTTTGTTTCAAAGGATTGAGCTTCCCGAGTGGAAGTTGGAGAGGATTACCGTGGATTTCGTTACCGGACTTTCGTTGACTCGGAAGAAGTTCGATGCGATATGGGTTTTTGTTGATAGGCTGACCAAGTCAGCACATTTCATTCCTGTGGCAGTCTCCTATTCATCCGAGAGGTTAGCTGAGATTTATATCCGGGAGATTGTTCGCATTCATGGTGTGCCGGTATCTATCATTTCGGACCGGGGTATGCAGTTTACCTCGCATTTTTGGGGTGCAGTTCAGCGAGAGTTGGGCACACGGGTCGAGTTGAGCACAGCGTTCCATCCTCAGATGGACGGTCAGTCCGAGCAAACTATTCAGATTTTGGAGGATATGCTCCGGGCTTATGTTATCGACTTTGGAGGTTCATGGGACCAGTTTTTGCCTTTAGCAGAGTTCGCCTTCAACAACAGCTACCAGTCCAGCATTCAGATGGCTCCATATGAGGCGTTGTATGGTAGGCGATGTCGATCTCCAGTCGTATGGTTTGAGCGGGGAAAGGCTCGGTTATTGGGTACAGATTTAATTCAGGAGGCCTGGCATAAGGTCAAGATCATTCAGGACAGGCTTCATTCGGCTCAGTTGTGGCAAAAGAGTTATGTAGATCGTAAGGTTCGGGATGTAGCTTTCATGGTTGGTGAGTGGGTCTTGCTCCGAGTGTCGCCTTTGAAGGGCGTGATGAGATTTGGGAAGAAGGGCAAGCTTAGCCCTAGGTTCTTTGGTCCATTTGAGATTCTCGATTGTGTAGGAGAGGTGGCTTATAGACTTGCCTTGCCACCTAGCTTGTCAGTCATGCATCCAGTGTTTCATGTGTCCATGCTTCGGAGGTATCACGGCGATCCAACTCACGTGTTAGATTTCAGCACTGTCCAGCTGGACAAGGATCTGTCCTATGAGGAGGAGCCGGTAGCTATTCTAGACCGGCAGGTTCAACAGTTGAGCTCGAAGAGTATTCCTTCAGTGCGTGTCCAGTGGAGAGGTTAGCCTCCTGAGGCATCGACCTGGAAGTTCGAGTCTGATATGCGGAGCCGTTATCCCCATCTATTTCCCGACTCAGGTACTTCTTTCTTTTGTCCGTTCGAGGACGAACGGTTGTTTTAGAGGTGGAGAATGTGACAACCAAAAGGGTCATCACCTGTTTTCTCTTTCATTCCATGCTTTCGAGGCCTTGAAAAACTCATTTTTACTTTTCTCAATTTGCATGCACAGTCCGGGCGCATAGCCAGAAAGCTTAAATATGAATTCTGTGTAAAAATTGATGAATTTTGATATTAATATGATTAAAGTTGACTTTGGTCAACATTTTGGATAAACGGACCTGGACCCGTGATTGGACGGTCCCGGAGGGTCCGTAGAAAAATATGGGACTGGGGCGTATGCCCAGAATCGAAATTCGAGGTCCCGAGCCCGAGAAATAAATTTTTAAAAGAAATTGTTTTTTTGAAATTTATTTGGAAATTTGAAATGAAAATGGATTGGAAAGCATTGGTATCGGGCCCGTATTTTTCTTCCGGTGCCCGGTACAGGTATTATATGTGGTTTAAGCGCTTCCTGTAAAATTTAGTTGAAATCGGACGTCAATTGATGTGTTTCGGACCTAAAACTCTAAGTTTGAAAGTTTATGAAGTTTGATGAAAAAAGTGATGATTTTGAGGTTTGATTCCTCGTTTATGATGTTAATTTGGCGATTTAATCACATGGCTAAGTTTGTAGGATGTTGTTGAGTTAGTGTGTATGTTTGGTTAGGAGCCCCGAGGGCTCAAGAGTGATTCGGAGGTGGTTCGGGGTGTTTTGAACTTAGGAAATGCAGCAGAATTGCTGTTGTCAGTTGTCCAGTTTTTCCTTCTTTGCGATCGCATAGGATAGGCCGCGATTGCATAGAGCAAATTACTAAGGCTCAGGAATCCTTCTATGCGATCGCATTATATTTCTTCTGCGATCACAGAGCTCATCCAACTTGACCCTATGCGATCGCATCCCCTCTTCTGCGATCGCATAGGGCATTTTTGCCCAGTATTTAAAAGCCTAAAAACAGATTAGTGACGGGATTATTCCAAATTTCACACGAGCTCTTCTTCTCCACAACCCCTAGGCGACTTGTAGAGCGATTCTTCACCAAATAATCTTGGGCAAGTATTATCTAAATCGTTTTCTTCACTTTCTATCATCATCCATTGAAATCCTAAGCCTAAAATCACCAAATAATCTTGGACAAGTATTATCTAACTCGTTTTCTTCACTTTCTATCATCATCCATTGAAATTCTAGGCCTAAAACATGTAATCTAGGGTTGAAATTGGGGTAAATTGGTAGAGTTAGGGCTTTTCTATTTTTTTCGATTTAGACCTTGTTTTGGGGTCGAATTTGAAAAAAAAATACATATTCGGGCTCGTGGGTGAATGGGTGATATGGAATTGGTCCGAACCTCGTGTTTTGACCAAGCGGGCCCGGGGTCGTTTTTATAATTTTTGGAAGAAAGGTTGGGAATCTATATTTAGGCATTGGGTTTGATTTGTTTAGCTATTATTGATACTATAAAGTCGTTATTTCATAGATGTGATTGAGTTGGAGCCGAATTCAAAAGGGAAAGCGGTCGTTGTGGATTGATTTAGCCGTGGAAGTGGAGGTAAATGTCTGGTCAAACTTTGGCTTGAGGGAATAGGAGTAGAGTCTTATTTGCTAATTGCTATTTGTCGAGTACGGTGTATATGCATGGTGACGAGTATCTATACACTGGTGTCTAGCATGACCGTGTGTCATTATATTGAAGTTATCCTGAATTGTTGTGATTCCTTCATGCTTATTTGATGATTTCTATATATTGTAAAGAGCATGAGACATAGATTATGATTACTAAACTCCGTGGAGCAATGGCTCGAGTTGTGTTACGGATTGAGAAGGTATATGATATGAAATGACTCTTTGGAGCGATGACTCGAATGTTAAAGTGAATTATAAGTGAGAACTGTAAGAAAGAGAAAGAGTTGATGGTTACTCCCTTGCCGGGACGTGTTATTGGTTTTGTTGATTTTTCTCCCTTGCCGGAATTTAGTTGTGTTGTTATATTCCCTTGTCAGGATTGTTGTCACTAGTTGTTACCTCCCCCCTTACCCCTTACTTGTGATTGTTGATTGGGTGAGGTTTTGTTATTTATATATGGATCGGGTTGCACTCCGCAACAGTGATAATCATGGATCGGGTTGCACGCCGCAACGACACTATATATTTATGGATCGAGTTGCACGCTGCAATAACACTGTATATTTATGGATCGGATTGCACGGCGCAACAGTGATAATTGAGGATCGGGTTGCACGCCGCAACAGTATTGCTATCTGATCGGATCGGGTTGCGCATCGCAACAAATTATAGCTTAAGTGTGTTTATTCCGGATTTAAGTTTCTGTTGGCTGCTCTATCCTTAAGTTTAGACTTTTTGTTTTAACTGTTTCTTCCCCACAACATGTTTCCCCTCCTTTTATAAACTGCTTATTTCCTATTTATTTTTCACAATATATTTCATAACTGCACATGTTTATCTGGTAGTCTGGTCTAGCCTCGTCACTACTTCGCCGAGGTTAGGCTAGGCACTTACCAGCACATGGGGTCGGTTATGTTGATGTTACACTCTGAATCTTTTTGCACAGATCACAGCGCCGGAGCAGCAGCTTTTGGACAGCAGTAGAGGATTCGGGAGTTGAATTTAGTCCAGAGACCCCGAGGTAGCCTTGGTGACGTCCACAGACCCGAATTCTCTCTATCTCTATTTTAGTTTGTTATCTTTGTACCGAAACAAGCAGTTTTATGCTTCATTCGAACCTTGTATTTAGTATTCTCTAGACCTTCGTGAGTATTGTGACACCAGTCTTGAGTAGAGGATTTTGTTAAACTTTCGAATTTCTTTCAGTTAATTATATTTGAGACTTCCACTTTATTATTAAATGCATCGTTGTTTCTAATATTGTCGATGTTCGTTAAACGAGGTAATTGATAATTGGCTTGCCTAGCTCCTATTAGTAGACGCCATCATGACTCCCGAGGGTGGAAAATCCGGGTCGTGACATGAATGTGGTTATAAACTTATTATGTTTCCTAATCTAAAATTATAGTGGAGCTTACTATTATTATATTGGAATCTGACATATGCTAAATAATTTTTTTTTTTGAATTTTTAACTTGTGTTGTATTCATAGTTTTAATTTACTTGTTTAAGTAGTATTGGGTCACGTCGCATGTTGTTCATTTTTTAGTTAGAATTGATAGATCGGTTTTGTCAAACATTTGAATAATGTTATGATATTATTTTTATAAATATTAATTTATTTTATCAAATATGAATTCCATGATGTTCTTACAAAAAAGTATATTTTTAATTTTTGTATGTATCTAAACTAAATATTATTAATTTAAAATATATCGATAAATTATTTTTACAATATTAATTATAAATATACGATTACTTATTAATATATATTCACGAAAAATATACATCTTAAATACCAAATATAATATGATTTATACTTATAAAAATGTATATGCATATAATATCATTTATACTTATAAAAATGTATAGGCATATATTTCTTATGTTAACTTTTAAGTTTTGATAATTACTTAATTTAAAATTTAATCTAACTGTATAATTACACTTGTGCAACCAAATAGTAAACTTGTAATTACAGTGTAATTACACTATGACAAACAAACAGGTCATCGTAATTACACAAGTGAGTAATTACTAGGTTGTGTAATTACTACCCTAATAATTACACCAATTCCAATTACAGGGTGGCTTTCCAAACAAACCCTAAATAATTTTTTTTGGTTGTTTTCATGCATATTAAGAAATCCACATTTTAGCATTAATTAACAATAAATTGAAGTTTATTGGAATTATAACAAATATTCCAAGGCTCTTTAGTTACTTTAAAAAAAAGAAGTTAATTTCCTCTTAATATCTAAAAATTTCAAATATTAGACCCAAAAAAAGGCCAAAAAATCAATTAAAGTGGAGCTGAGGGAGTATTAATTAAGTAGGATGTTTAAAGAAAAAGAAATGATAGCTTGAATAAAGTTTTTTTTTATGACTAGAGCTATTAAATATTTTTGTGTAGTGTGGTGCGGAGGTAGTAACTTATTATAAGTTACTTACTAGACTTTTGCGACAGCTGCTTGACTAGTAAACATTAACACAGACGAGATGACGATCCAAACTGCATTTGTCTGTAGAAGCTCTTGCATATGCAAATTTAGGAATTTTTTGTTTTCTTTCTTTTGTGCAAATTTTTAGAAAGTTGAATGTGTAACTCATGATAGAAAACCGTAGGGATTCGGTACTAATTTTAGTGTAGTAACTAGTAAGTGCCAAAGGGAATGTTGAATGTAAGTCTAATTAAAAACAAAATGTTAGTTGCCGGAGACGAGCGCGGAGTTGGAACCATTGGATGGATTTCTCTGCTTCTGGTCCTCTACTAGCTGCTTTTGAAGCTGAACATTTGCCTCTAAAAACACCCTGCTTACTTCATCATCCTCTGGATTTTCTTGCATCAACACTTCACAATCTTGAATAGCTGCCTTCCATTTTTTCAACTATATACAAAAGAAGTAAACAAGTACTCCCTCAGTCGGATTTTGTCCAATTTTATCTGATGATGTTTGACCGAACACAAAATTTATAAAATTAAAGAAGACTTTTGACATGTAATCTATGTATGCAAAGTATCAAAATTATCACGTTAAAGAGTGAGGGTGAGAGTTTCACACGTCTTTTCATTTAAATAAGGAATGGTGAGGATCCCAACAAATCATGTCTTTTTTTGGAGAGAGTAAAAATAAAGTTATCATATGAATTGGGAACAGGAGCGGCTCAAGTACATACATGGCCTAAAGCTAAAATTTAATGTGAGGCTTAAATTTTAAAATAAAGTTAAAATATATATTATTATTTGAATACTAATCTTCTAATTTTCCTGAGATACAAAGTTATTCCTCTAATTACTTCTAATATAGTTAACACAGTTAATCTTTTTTTGTTGAGACATTGTTGATCTTAGGTAAAAAAATTTTAAAGTAATAGAAGTATAAAACTATTGAAAGCATAAAAGTACCGTTGAACAAAGCTTAAATGTACTGTTAAAAGCTTGAACTAATGAAATCTTGAAAAAAGAAGGTGAGCAAGAATATCAAAGATAAAGACATCAAATTTACAGGGAAGTTTGAAATATGAAGATATTGGGAAAAGAAAGATTGACTTGGCCAAATTAAGGAAGGGAGAGTAAATTTTTTATACATTATCTAACGAAAGAATAAAAAGGAATTGTCAAATCAACTCAAATTAAAACGTTGGAAAAACTATTCATCTATTTATTTTTAAGTAAGTCAAATTGTTACTTCTTTCCATATACATAAAAACTTTCTATCATTTTACATGAAAACTCTATTTTTGTTCCTTTCTTGGTGAACGACATTCAATGAAAGTTTTTGCGTGTGGATAAATATCGAAACATGAGGTGGAAGTTCTTCATCGCGCCATTCCCAAAAAGACAACCATTAGTCTCATAATGACGACAATTATAAGATCTACGACCACCATTATAAGGTATTGTAGCAGTAAAATGGTTGGCAATCAATCTGCAATAACATGTATGGTTGTCATCTTGGTCACGAGAAGAAGCAAAAGAAGATTCCAACATTTTAAGCTAAAACAAGATGGAAAAATCTAAGAACTCTAATTAGCAGAACTTGGGAGGCTGCAAGAATTGGGGGAACCCTAATATAGAGAGGAGGAGGAGTCAGTCGTATTTTGATGAGGAGGGGTTTTTGGGTTTAGAAAATATGGACTGATTTTGGGTGATGGGTCGGGTATGGGTGGGTTGGACATAATATGGTTGGGTTTTAAATTAACCAATAATTTAATGTCAGGTCACTTAAATTAAAATCTGATCTGGGCCTTTGGTAAGAAGGGCATTTGTGAGCCCAAACATTAATGGGAAGGGTATTTTTTGCTCAAAAGGTGGATGGAGAAATTTTAGACCATATTTAATAGTTGAGGGGCATTTTAGGTCCTTTTCCGTTAATAAAATAAAAATAAAAATATGGGGGCCTAATTTGGGGGCTTAAGGCACAAGCCTTACTACTTAGAATCGGCCCTGATTGGCTGATTGGGACAGAGGGAATATACTATTCTTATTATGAGACACATAACTTACTTCGCAATTGCAGCCAACCTACATAGTCAAAGAGAAGGGGAGTCTAGCCTTGATAGTAAATCATGTGAACATACTTATGAAATGGCTGGGAATTCAAATTTGACCAGCTGCTAAAAGTCAAATGCAAATAAAAATGGAAGCAGAAGGGGCGAAATACTTTGATCAACAGTACGGCTTTCTAGGAAAATTAAGTGCACGTTTGGTACAAGAGATAAGGGATAATTAATCCCGGGATTAAATTTGAAATGAGTTTATGTCATGTTTGGTTGGAATAAAATCGTGGTCTAACTAATCTCGAAATTGTAGTATTTTTTTAGTCCCTGCGGAAGGGTGGGATAATTAATTTCGGGATAATTAATCATCGGATAATTTATTTCACAACCAAATGACCCATAAGGACTTAAGGTGATGAAAGAAGGGTTACTGAAATGGCTGGGAATTCAAATTTCTAGCATATCATTTTTTGACTATGAAGTAAAAGGGTAGCCTAGTACACTAAGCTTCCGCTATGCGCGGGTCCAGGGAAGGGCCGGGCCATAAGGATCTATTGTACGTACCCTTACCCTGCACTTCTGCAAGGGATTGTTTCCACACACGTGAACTCATGACAACAACTTTATTAGTTACGCAAGGCTCCCTTCTCTTTGACTATGAAGTACTAATAGAAAATATCCACGATTCTTGTGCCAATATGATGTGCTTCCTCAATGGCTGCCAATGCTATAGTATACTAATTTTACACACCAAAATTTACATTAAGAATTACCTTGATGTTGCAATCAGCCCTTCGCAGTCTAGCCTTTGCATAGGAAGGACGTAATGCAAGAGCTGCAGTGCAATCTTCTACTGCTTTTCCGAATTGTCCTAGCTTCAATCGGCATGCTGCTCTGTTAAATAGCAGAACAGAATTGTATGGCTCTTGTTCTAGTCCTTCACTGTACACGGAACAAGCCTCTGAGAATTTATTTTCTTTGAAAAGCTCATTGCCCTTTAACCGAGCTGATGCCAACCCTTTAATTCTCCTTATTGTTGTGTTAATTACTTCATTGCTTTTATCCAATTTCACTGCTTCTTGAGCTGCAACCATGGCATCCTCAAACTTGCCTATAGTCGCATCGACCTCAGCTCGAACGATTAAAAGATACGCTGTTTTTGCTGAACCGAAAAGGTTAGCACACAGCTCAGTTTGAAAATCTGGTCCATTCTGAATTGTGGTGTGTGCTTCCTCATGTCTATGTAACTTCAACAAGGCTTCAGCTCTCATGACAAAGATCTTTGATTGTAATAAAGCAAAAGGAAAAAGTTAGAATCCTTAAACATCTAATTTACTTTATTAGACATGTACAATAGGTATTAACTGGTTAGTTCAACCTGTGGAGCTGAATCTGCTCCTAAGGAGATTGAATTATGTGTTTCCTTAAGCAATGTGTTGTAATCTCTCAGCTTCTGTGCTTCTGTGCATTTTATGATTTGTCGCTTAATATCATAAGCCTCAGCAATGTCCTTCTTGTCAGCTTTCCGTCCTGATTGTTTATAATGATCTATTGCTTTCTCTGCATCTCCGAGTCTGTTGAAATGAATAACTTTTCGAATACGTGAAGGAAATTAAAAAACACCATCTAAGAAAAATATCTATCTTCTCAAAATGTAGTACCTGAGATATAGTCTAGCAAGACGAAAATGTGCATTGTGATAAGAAGGATCTAGCCAAATGGCCTCTCTGCATGCGAGCACTGCCTCAATTATGCGGCCTAAACTCATCAAAGCTGCACTTTTATTGCTATAATAACAAGCATTTTTTGGATCAATTTCAATTGCTTGATTATATAAAGCCAATGCCTCCTCAAACTTTCCCTGTCTATACTGCTCATTGCCTATGGACTTGAGTACATCAGGGTCTAGTTTGTTTGCAGAACCGCGAAATGTACTCCCGGATTGATGGCTTCTTACACTAGGTTGCCTTACTATGTTTCCCATCAAGCCACTGCCTTTTTTCTTGATAGTTTTTATGTCACTAGAAGGATTTTGGTTCCCCTGCAACTTCAAGTTTCCCAAGTGGCTAACATTGCCTGTTGAACTGCGATTCAACGTTCCATTTGTCCTGGATTTTCGATGGCTAAAGATTGTCATGCTCAAATCAGCTGAGGTAAAAGTTGGTTCTCTTCTAAGCTTTTGTGTGTATGATAAGTTCACAACTTGTGACATCCTGGTCACACTAGAAATATTGGATGATGCTTTATTCGAGTTTCTCGTACCATCTGATGAAGATCGTCTAATATTATTCTGTTCACAAGAAGTCGAATTCCTCGAACTGTTTAAGGGTGATTTTCTGAATGGTTTGTCACCTAGCTTAGTTGAATTCCTAGAGTCCAAATATGCCTTGCCACAAGAGCTGCTTCGCCAGTTTCTTGAATTCTTGACAGCATTGGTGTCAATGGACTTGGTTGGAATTGGTGGTGCTGTTGATTTATTTGGCTTAGTATTTCTTGTGAAAAAAACACCCATTAGACCACAACCCAATTCATTTTCTACTGAACTATCTGCATTTTCTGACATGGTTGATTGACCACTTTTTCTAGTTTTTTCCATCTCCACAGGTTGTAATGGAAACTGATCACTGATCACTGATCCCAACTAACAATATAATAAAAAAGATGAATGAAAATAGGAGACTTTATCCAAAGTGAAGTAGTGATGAATATATAGAAAAGGGGTCAACTAGATTGAAATTAAATACTCGAACATATATAATCCCATCTAATAGACACATGTCCCCAAAAAGGGAAAGAAATCTTTAAAGATAAAGCTTGAATGTGAAGGGTTCAATGTGATAGGCCTGTTTCTTATAGAAGATGAGTGAATATTAATATACACATATACCCCATAAGGATCCTAGAGTGGATGTCAAGGAAATAACTTTATTTTATTTTGCCGCTAGAGGCCTGTGTAATAAAATTACCAGGAAAGTACAACTGGCAATGTTGGAAAATTTTTATTCTGGTTCTTTCCCATTTTGTTCTTCCAGCCTTTCTCTATTAATTAATTACCAAACAATAATGAAATAATATTCAATTCTATTCAAATCAGCTTGTTGCTTTTCTGATATTCTACGTGCAAACTGTTGGGCACATGCCCATATTGTCCAGCCAAAGGCCCAATGGTCTAATACTATTCTCTTTTAGTTTTCAATTCTATTTGGAATTGGATTCGGTTTATTCCTATTTTGAGTGGGTTTTGGCTTTAAGAGGAAGCACCACTCATGATCTATAAATAGGACAACCTTGGAGAATTATTCTATGCTCATTG
Organism: Nicotiana glauca; assembly: GCA_026770625.1. Lineage (NCBI taxonomy): Eukaryota > Viridiplantae > Streptophyta > Magnoliopsida > Solanales > Solanaceae > Nicotiana > Nicotiana glauca. The sequence goes on from MU733527.1 coordinate 130,411, forward strand.
ATACAAGTCTTTCATCTTGCTTCTCCAAACATTATAATTTCTCCCATTTAAACATATCATCTTGCTCATATTCGCCTCCATTCCGTAATAACCCGGATAAATAACCAAGGCTCTGATACCACTGTTGTGTCAAGGAAGAGGCAAACTCGAAAAATAAAGAAGATAAAGAACCCCAAATTTTAACGTGGAAAACCCTTCAAATCGAAGATAAAAACCACAGGATCACAAAGATCCAAAAAACTCCACTATAACAATAAGAGGGTTACAATGTTCTCCAAATTGGCTACACAACAAGGGCCGAACACGGAGCAACAATAGCAACAAGAGCAACAACTAATCAATTGAGAAAGAGTATAATTCACAAAACGAAGTTGCTGTTCGAGGCACGAAATCAGATGCTACGAGCCTCCAAATCTGATCTCCACCATTCAAATCTAAGACCAAGATGTTACAAACACTCAGTCAAAATTTCAGCCCGATCCAACGGTTAACAAATTGGAAAACATGATTTGAATGTTGGCTGGTCGGAAATAAAAATCTGCAGCAAAAGAAAAATATTTTTCTTCTCTCTTCTCTCTTCTCTCTTCTCTCTTCTCTCTTGATGAAAGCTCTCTCTAAACCACTCTTATGTGCTTAAGTCTTTGAAAGACTTGTATCAGTGAGCATAGAATAATTTTCCAAGGTTGTCCTATTTATAGATCATGAGTGGTGCTTTCTCTTAAAGCCAAAACCCACTCAAAATAGGAATAAACCGAATCCAATTCCAAATAGGATTGGAAACCAAAAGAGAATAGTATTAGGCCATTGGGCC